>JAQFVV010007319.1:0-108195 GCA_028023455.1 Epiperipatus broadwayi | reverse complement strand
AAAAAAAGGTAAAGTTTTGAATAACTTCTTTTTAGAGAAAGTTTAATAACATAAACGATTTACAGCTAATAATGATTGGAAAACAGTGGGGAAATGAAACTTTTTCAACGCTAATGAGTTGTAATGGCGTATCTCTTTTGCATTCTAAAAGTTGCTGTTATCTTTGCGTACCGTAAGTGTTTTTTTAAAAAATTATATGCAGGTTTATCATCGCAGACGTATAGCCATATTTATAGATTATTTGTATTTGTTGTAGAAATCATTTATTATTAATGCAAGATAAAGTAATCGACAAATTCTAATAAATAATGCAAATAAGTTTATTTATTTAACAATAGAGCGCGCTAAATAATGCAAATAAGTTTATTTATTTAACAATAGAGCGCGCTAATAAAATAAATGTCCGAATAGGAGAAGCCATAATACATCACATCACATAGTATATAAAGCAAATGAAAAATATTAAATAATTGCTTAAATTTAAAAAATATAATTTAAATTACTTTATATTTCACCAATTAAAATTATTGTAATGAAGACATAGATAAATAGATCAATTCAACTACAGTCAGTTGGCCTGTTGTATAGAGTAGCTGTTTGGGTTACGCTATTTGTACGCTAGGGCTATTTGTACGCTAGAAATTGTTACTACTGCAAGGATGATGGAACTGCGATTATGTGCTGCGCGTCCTTGTAAGTCAGAACCACCGTGGCTAACACCATTGACCTGATCACCACCTTGACTTGAAAATCCGGAGTCAAGTCACTGTTGAGAGGATATAAAAGCATAGGCAAAAATCTTCCATGGTGCTCTCAGGGAGCGGGTCGCGGCTGATGAGCGGGTACTTAATTGTTAAAGACTTCCCCTTGCAGTTAGCAACTATTTTTTTTTTTTTTTTATTAAAAAAAAATAGATTAAGTTTTGAATAACTTCTTTTAGAGAAAGTTTAATAACATAAACGATTTACAGTTAATAATGATTGAAAACAGTGGAGAAATGAAACTATTTCAACGCTAATGAGTTGTAATGGCGTATCTCTTTGCATTCTAAAAGTTGCTGTTATCTTTGCGCACCGTGAGTGGTTTTTTTAAAAAATTATATGCAGGTTTAATTATCGCAGACGTATATAGCCATATTTATAGATTATTTGTATTTGTTGTAGAAATCATTTATTATTAATGCAAGATAAAGTAATCGACAAATTCTAATAAATAATGCAAATAAGTTTATTTATTTAACAATAGAGCGCGCTAATAAAATAAATGTCCGAATAGTATATAAAGCAAATGAAAAAATATTAAATAATTATTTAAATTTAAAAAATATAATTTAAATTAATTTTTATATTTCACTAATTAAAATTATTGTAATGAAGACATAGATAAATAGATCAATTCAACTACAGTCAGTTGGCCTGTTGTGTACAGTAGCTGTTTGGGATACGCTATTTGTACGCTAGGGGCTATACGCTAGAAATTGTTACTTTTGCAATGATGATGGAACTGCGATTATGTGCTGCGCGTCCTTGTAAGTCAGAACCACCGTGGCTAACACCATTGACCTGATCACCTCCTTGGCTTGAAAATCCGGAGTCAAGTTACTGTTCGAGAGGATATAAAAGCATAGGCAAAAATCTTCCATGGTGCTCTCAGGGAGCGGGTACTTAATTGTTAGAAACTTCCCCTTGCAGTAGCAAGTATTTCTTCTTTTTTTTAAAAAAAAAAGGTAAAGTTTTGAATAACTTCTTTTAGAGAAAGTTTAATAACATAAACGATTTACAGCTAATAATGATTGAAAACAGTGGAGAAATGAAACTTTTTCAACGCTAATGAGTTGTAATGGCGTATCTCTTTGCATTCTAAAAGTTGCTGTTATCTTTGCGCACCGTAAGTGTTTTTTTAAAAAAATTATATGCAGGTTTAATTATCGCAGACGTATATAGCCATATTTATAGATTATTTGTATTTGTTGTAGAAATCATTTATTATTAATGCAAGATAAAGTAATCGACAAATTCTAATAAATAATGCAAATAAGTTTATTTATTTAACAATAGAGCGCGCTAATAAAATAAATGTCCGAATAGGAGAAGCCATAATACATCACATCACATAGTATATAAAGCAAATGAAAAATAGATCGGAAGAATTATTTAAATTTAAAAAATATAATTTAAATTAATTTTTATATTTCACCAATTAAAATTATTGTAATGAAGACATAGATAAATAGATCAATTCAACTACAGTCAGTTGGCCTGTTGTATAGAGTAGCTGTTTGGGTTACGCTATTTGTACGCTAGGGGCTATTTGTACGCTAGAAATTGTTACTTCTGCAAGGATGATGGAACTGCGATTATGTGCTGCGCGTCCTTGTAAGTCAGAACCACCGTGGCTAACACCATTGACCTGATCACCACCTTGACTTGAAAATCCGGAGTCAAGTCACTGTTGAGAGGATATAAAAGCATAGGCAAAAATCTTCCATGGTGCTCTCAGGGAGCGGGTCGCGGCTGATGAGCGGGTACTTAATTGTTAAAGACTTCCCCTTGCAGTTAGCAACTATTTCTTTTTTTTTTTATTAAAAAAAAATAGATAAAGTTTTGAATAACTTCTTTTAGAGAAAGTTTAATAACATAAACGATTTACAGTTAATAATGATTGAAAACAGTGGAGAAATGAAACTATTTCAACGCTAATGAGTTGTAATGGCGTATCTCTTTGCATTCTAAAAGTTGCTGTTATCTTTGCGCACCGTGAGTGGTTTTTTTAAAAAAATTATATGCAGGTTTAATTATCGCAGACGTATATAGCCATATTTATAGATTATTTGTATTTGTTGTAGAAATCATTTATTATTAATGCAAGATAAAGTAATCGACAAATTCTAATAAATAATGCAAATAAGTTTATTTATTTAACAATAGAGCGCGCTAATAAAATAAATGTCCGAATAGTATATAAAGCAAATGAAAAATATTAAATAATTATTTAAATTTAAAAAATATAATTTAAATTAATTTTTATATTTCACTAATTAAAATTATTGTAATGAAGACATAGATAAATAGATCAATTCAACTACAGTCAGTTGGCCTGTTGTGTACAGTAGCTGTTTGGGATACGCTATTTGTACGCTAGGGGCTATACGCTAGAAATTGTTACTTTTGCAATGATGATGGAACTGCGATTATGTGCTGCGCGTCCTTGTAAGTCAGAACCACCGTGGCTAACACCATTGACCTGATCACCTCCTTGGCTTGAAAATCCGGAGTCAAGTTACTGTTCGAGAGGATATAAAAGCATAGGCAAAAATCTTCCATGGTGCTCTCAGGGAGCGGGTACTTAATTGTTAGAAACTTCCCCTTGCAGTAGCAAGTATTTCTTCTTTTTTTTTAAAAAAAAAAAGGTAAAGTTTTGAATAACTTCTTTTAGAGAAAGTTTAATAACATAAACGATTTACAGCTAATAATGATTGAAAACAGTGGAGAAATGAAACTTTTTCAACGCTAATGAGTTGTAATGGCGTATCTCTTTGCATTCTAAAAGTTGCTGTTATCTTTGCGCACCGTAAGTGTTTTTTTAAAAATTATATGCAGGTTTAATTATCGCAGACGTATATAGCCATATTTATAGATTATTTGTATTTGTTGTAGAAATCATTTATTATTAATGCAAGATAAAGTAATCGACAAATTCTAATAAATAATGCAAATAAGTTTATTTATTTAACAATAGAGCGCGCTAAATAATGCAAATAAGTTTATTTATTTAACAATAGAGCGCGCTAATAAAATAAATGTCCGAATAGGAGAAGCCATAATACATCACATCACATAGTATATAAAGCAAATGAAAAATATTAAATAATTATTTAAATTTAAAAAATATAATTTAAATTAATTTTTATATTTCACCAATTAAAATTATTGTAATGAAGACATAGATAAATAGATCAATTCAACTACAGTCAGTTGGCCTGTTGTATAGAGTAGCTGTTTGGGTTACGCTATTTGTACGCTAGGGGCTATTTGTACGCTAGAAATTGTTACTTCTGCAAGGATGATGGAACTGCGATTATGTGCTGCGCGTCCTTGTAAGTCAGAACCACCGTGGCTAACACCATTGACCTGATCACCACCTTGACTTGAAAATCCGGAGTCAAGTCACTGTTGAGAGGATATAAAAGCATAGGCAAAAATCTTCCATGGTGCTCTCAGGGAGCGGGTCGCGGCTGATGAGCGGGTACTTAATTGTTAAAGACTTCCCTTGCAGTTAGCAACTATTTCTTTTTTTTTTATTAAAAAAAATAGATAAAGTTTTGAATAACTTCTTTTAGAGAAAGTTTAATAACATAAACGATTTACAGTTGATAATGATTGAAAACAGTGGAGAAATGAAACTATTTCAACGCTAATGAGTTGTAATGGCGTATCTCTTTGCATTCTAAAAGTTGCTGTTATCTTTGCGCACCGTGAGTGGTTTTTTTAAAAAAATTATATGCAGGTTTAATTATCGCAGACGTATATAGCCATATTTATAGATTATTTGTATTTGTTGTAGAAATCATTTATTATTAATGCAAGATAAAGTAATCGACAAATTCTAATAAATAATGCAAATAAGTTTATTTATTTAACAATAGAGCGCGCTAATAAAATAAATGTCCGAATAGTATATAAAGCAAATGAAAAATATTAAATAATTATTTAAATTTAAAAAATATAATTTAAATTAATTTTTATATTTCACTAATTAAAATTATTGTAATGAAGACATAGATAAATAGATCAATTCAACTACAGTCAGTTGGCCTGTTGTGTACAGTAGCTGTTTGGGATACGCTATTTGTACGCTAGGGGCTATACGCTAGAAATTGTTACTTTTGCAATGATGATGGAACTGCGATTATGTGCTGCGCGTCCTTGTAAGTCAGAACCACCGTGGCTAACACCATTGACCTGATCACCTCCTTGGCTTGAAAATCCGAGTCAAGTTACTGTTCGAGAGGATATAAAAGCATAGGCAAAAATCTTCCATGGTGCTCTCAGGGAGCGGGTACTTAATTGTTAGAAACTTCCCCTTGCAGTAGCAAGTATTTCTTCTTTTTTTTAAAAAAAAAAGGTAAAGTTTTGAATAACTTCTTTTAGAGAAAGTTTAATAACATAAACGATTTACAGCTAATAATGATTGAAAACAGTGGAGAAATGAAACTTTTTCAACGCTAATGAGTTGTAATGGCGTATCTCTTTGCATTCTAAAAGTTGCTGTTATCTTTGCGCACCGTAAGTGTTTTTTAAAAAAATTATATGCAGGTTTAATTATCGCAGACGTATATAGCCATATTTATAGATTATTTGTATTTGTTGTAGAAATCATTTATTATTAATGCAAGATAAAGTAATCGACAAATTCTAATAAATAATGCAAATAAGTTTATTTATTTAACAATAGAGCGCGCTAAATAATGCAAATAAGTTTATTTATTTAACAATAGAGCGCGCTAATAAAATAAATGTCCGAATAGGAGAAGCCATAATACATCACATCACATAGTATATAAAGCAAATGAAAAATATTAAATAATTATTTAAATTTAAAAAATATAATTTAAATTAATTTTTATATTTCACCAATTAAAATTATTGTAATGAAGACATAGATAAATAGATCAATTCAACTACAGTCAGTTGGCCTGTTGTATAGAGTAGCTGTTTGGGTTACGCTATTTGTACGCTAGGGGGCTATTTGTACGCTAGAAATTGTTACTTCTGCAAGGATGATGGAACTGCGATTATGTGCTGCGCGTCCTTGTAAGTCAGAACCACCGTGGCTAACACCATTGACCTGATCACCACCTTGACTTGAAAATCCGGAGTCAAGTCACTGTTGAGAGGATATAAAAGCATAGGCAAAAATCTTCCATGGTGCTCTCAGGGAGCGGGTCGCGGCTGATGAGCGGGTACTTAATTGTTAAAGACTTCCCCTTGCAGTTAGCAACTATTTCTTTTTTTTTTATTAAAAAAAAAAATAGATAAAGTTTTTGAATAACTTCTTTTAGAGAAAGTTTAATAACATAAACGATTTACAGTTAATAATGATTGAAAACAGTGGAGAAATGAAACTATTTCAACGCTAATGAGTTGTAATGGCGTATCTCTTTGCATTCTAAAAGTTGCTGTTATCTTTGCGCACCGTGAGTGGTTTTTTTAAAAAAATTATATGCAGGTTTAATTATCGCAGACGTATATAGCCATATTTATAGATTATTTGTATTTGTTGTAGAAATCATTTATTATTAATGCAAGATAAAGTAATCGACAAATTCTAATAAATAATGCAAATAAGTTTATTTATTTAACAATAGAGCGCGCTAATAAAATAAATGTCCGAATAGTATATAAAGCAAATGAAAAATATTAAATAATTATTTAAATTTAAAAAATATAATTTAAATTAATTTTTATATTTCACTAATTAAAATTATTGTAATGAAGACATAGATAAATAGATCAATTCAACTACAGTCAGTTGGCCTGTTGTGTACAGTAGCTGTTTGGGATACGCTATTTGTACGCTAGGGGCTATACGCTAGAAATTGTTACTTTTGCAATGATGATGGAACTGCGATTATGTGCTGCGCGTCCTTGTAAGTCAGAACCACCGTGGCTAACACCATTGACCTGATCACCTCCTTGGCTTGAAAATCCGGAGTCAAGTTACTGTTCGAGAGGATATAAAAGCATAGGCAAAAATCTTCCATGGTGCTCTCAGGGAGCGGGTACTTAATTGTTAGAAACTTCCCCTTGCAGTAGCAAGTATTTCTTCTTTTTTTTAAAAAAAGGTAAAGTTTTGAATAACTTCTTTTAGAGAAAGTTTAATAACATAAACGATTTACAGCTAATAATGATTGAAAACAGTGGAGAAATGAAACTTTTTCAACGCTAATGAGTTGTAATGGCGTATCTCTTTGCATTCTAAAAGTTGCTGTTATCTTTGCGCACCGTAAGTGTTTTTTTAAAAAAATTATATGCAGGTTTAATTATCGCAGACGTATATAGCCATATTTATAGATTATTTGTATTTGTTGTAGAAATCATTTATTATTAATGCAAGATAAAGTAATCGACAAATTCTAATAAATAATGCAAATAAGTTTATTTATTTAACAATAGAGCGCGCTAAATAATGCAAATAAGTTTATTTATTTAACAATAGAGCGCGCTAATAAAATAAATGTCCGAATAGGAGAAGCCATAATACATCACATCACATAGTATATAAAGCAAATGAAAAATATTAAATAATTATTTAAATTTAAAAAATATAATTTAAATTAATTTTTATATTTCACCAATTAAAATTATTGTAATGAAGACATAGATAAATAGATCAATTCAACTACAGTCAGTTGGCCTGTTGTATAGAGTAGCTGTTTGGGTTACGCTATTTGTACGCTAGGGGCTATTTGTACGCTAGAAATTGTTACTTCTGCAAGGATGATGGAACTGCGATTATGTGCTGCGCGTCCTTGTAAGTCAGAACCACCGTGGCTAACACCATTGACCTGATCACCACCTTGACTTGAAAATCCGGAGTCAAGTCACTGTTGAGAGGATATAAAAGCATAGGCAAAAATCTTCCATGGTGCTCTCAGGGAGCGGGTCGCGGCTGATGAGCGGGTACTTAATTGTTAAAGACTTCCCCTTGCAGTTAGCAACTATTTCTTTTTTTTTTTATTAAAAAAAATAGATTAAGTTTTGAATAACTTCTTTTTAGAGAAAGTTTAATAACATAAACGATTTACAGTTAATAATGATTGAAAACAGTGGAGAAATGAAACTATTTCAACGCTAATGAGTTGTAATGGCGTATCTCTTTGCATTCTAAAGTTGCTGTTATCTTTGCGCACCGTGAGTGGTTTTTTTAAAAAAATTATATGCAGGTTTAATTATCGCAGACGTATATAGCCATATTTATAGATTATTTGTATTTGTTGTAGAAATCATTTATTATTAATGCAAGATAAAGTAATCGACAAATTCTAATAAATAATGCAAATAAGTTTATTTATTTAACAATAGAGCGCGCTAATAAAATAAATGTCCGAATAGTATATAAAGCAAATGAAAAATATTAAATAATTATTTAAATTTAAAAAATATAATTTAAATTAATTTTTATATTTCACTAATTAAAATTATTGTAATGAAGACATAGATAAATAGATCAATTCAACTACAGTCAGTTGGCCTGTTGTGTACAGTAGCTGTTTGGGATACGCTATTTGTACGCTAGGGGCTATACGCTAGAAATTGTTACTTTTGCAATGATGATGGAACTGCGATTATGTGCTGCGCGTCCTTGTAAGTCAGAACCACCGTGGCTAACACCATTGACCTGATCACCTCCTTGGCTTGAAAATCCGGAGTCAAGTTACTGTTCGAGAGGATATAAAAGCATAGGCAAAAATCTTCCATGGTGCTCTCAGGGAGCGGGTACTTAATTGTTAGAAACTTCCCCTTGCAGTAGCAAGTATTTCTTCTTTTTTTTTTTAAAAAAAAAGGTAAAGTTTTGAATAACTTCTTTTAGAGAAAGTTTAATAACATAAACGATTTACAGCTAATAATGATTGAAAACAGTGGAGAAATGAAACTTTTTCAACGCTAATGAGTTGTAATGGCGTATCTCTTTGCATTCTAAAAGTTGCTGTTATCTTTGCGCACCGTAAGTGTTTTTTTAAAAAAATTATATGCAGGTTTAATTATCGCAGACGTATATAGCCATATTTATAGATTATTTGTATTTGTTGTAGAAATCATTTATTATTAATGCAAGATAAAGTAATCGACAAATTCTAATAAATAATGCAAATAAGTTTATTTATTTAACAATAGAGCGCGCTAAATAATGCAAATAAGTTTATTTATTTAACAATAGAGCGCGCTAATAAAATAAATGTCCGAATAGGAGAAGCCATAATACATCACATCACATAGTATATAAAGCAAATGAAAAATATTAAATAATTATTTAAATTTAAAAAATATAATTTAAATTAATTTTTATATTTCACCAATTAAAATTATTGTAATGAAGACATAGATAAATAGATCAATTCAACTACAGTCAGTTGGCCTGTTGTATAGAGTAGCTGTTTGGGTTACGCTATTTGTACGCTAGGGGCTATTTGTACGCTAGAAATTGTTACTTCTGCAAGGATGATGGAACTGCGATTATGTGCTGCGCGTCCTTGTAAGTCAGAACCACCGTGGCTAACACCATTGACCTGATCACCACCTTGACTTGAAAATCCGGAGTCAAGTCACTGTTGAGAGGATATAAAAGCATAGGCAAAAATCTTCCATGGTGCTCTCAGGGAGCGGGTCGCGGCTGATGAGCGGGTACTTAATTGTTAAAGACTTCCCCTTGCAGTTAGCAACTATTTCTTTTTTTTTTTATTAAAAAAAAATAGATAAAGTTTTGAATAACTTCTTTTAGAGAAAGTTTAATAACATAAACGATTTACAGTTAATAATGATTGAAAACAGTGGAGAAATGAAACTATTTCAACGCTAATGAGTTGTAATGGCGTATTCTCTTTGCATTTAAAATTGTTATCTTTGCGCACCGTGAGTGGTTTTTTTAAAAAAATTATATGCAGGTTTAATTATCGCAGACGTATATAGCCATATTTATAGATTATTTGTATTTGTTGTAGAAATCATTTATTATTAATGCAAGATAAAGTAATCGACAAATTCTAATAAATAATGCAAATAAGTTTATTTATTTAACAATAGAGCGCGCTAATAAAATAAATGTCCGAATAGTATATAAAGCAAATGAAAAATATTAAATAATTATTTAAATTTAAAAAATATAATTTAAATTAATTTTTATATTTCACTAATTAAAATTATTGTAATGAAGACATAGATAAATAGATCAATTCAACTACAGTCAGTTGGCCTGTTGTGTACAGTAGCTGTTTGGGATACGCTATTTGTACGCTAGGGGCTATACGCTAGAAATTGTTACTTTTGCAATGATGATGGAACTGCGATTATGTGCTGCGCGTCCTTGTAAGTCAGAACCACCGTGGCTAACACCATTGACCTGATCACCTCCTTGGCTTGAAAATCCGGAGTCAAGTTACTGTTCGAGAGGATATAAAAGCATAGGCAAAAATCTTCCATGGTGCTCTCAGGGAGCGGGTACTTAATTGTTAGAAACTTCCCCTTGCAGTAGCAAGTATTTCTTCTTTTTTTTAAAAAAAAAGGTAAAGTTTTGAATAACTTCTTTTAGAGAAAGTTTAATAACATAAACGATTTACAGCTAATAATGATTGAAAACAGTGGAGAAATGAAACTTTTTCAACGCTAATGAGTTGTAATGGCGTATCTCTTTGCATTCTAAAAGTTGCTGTTATCTTTGCGCACCGTAAGTGTTTTTTTAAAAAAATTATATGCAGGTTTAATTATCGCAGACGTATATAGCCATATTTATAGATTATTTGTATTTGTTGTAGAAATCATTTATTATTAATGCAAGATAAAGTAATCGACAAATTCTAATAAATAATGCAAATAAGTTTATTTATTTAACAATAGAGCGCGCTAAATAATGCAAATAAGTTTATTTATTTAACAATAGAGCGCGCTAATAAAATAAATGTCCGAATAGGAGAAGCCATAATACATCACATCACATAGTATATAAAGCAAATGAAAAATATTAAATAATTATTTAAATTTAAAAAATATAATTTAAATTAATTTTTATATTTCACCAATTAAAATTATTGTAATGAAGACATAGATAAATAGATCAATTCAACTACAGTCAGTTGGCCTGTTGTATAGAGTAGCTGTTTGGGTTACGCTATTTGTACGCTAGGGGCTATTTGTACGCTAGAAATTGTTACTTCTGCAAGGATGATGGAACTGCGATTATGTGCTGCGCGTCCTTGTAAGTCAGAACCACCGTGGCTAACACCATTGACCTGATCACCACCTTGACTTGAAAATCCGGAGTCAAGTCACTGTTGAGAGGATATAAAAGCATAGGCAAAAATCTTCCATGGTGCTCTCAGGGAGCGGGTCGCGGCTGATGAGCGGGTACTTAATTGTTAAAGACTTCCCCTTGCAGTTAGCAACTATTTCTTTTTTTTTTATTAAAAAAAAATAGATAAAGTTTTGAATAACTTCTTTTAGAGAAAGTTTAATAACATAAACGATTTACAGTTAATAATGATTGAAAACAGTGGAGAAATGAAACTATTTCAACGCTAATGAGTTGTAATGGCGTATCTCTTTGCATTCTAAAAGTTGCTGTTATCTTTGCGCACCGTGAGTGGTTTTTTTAAAAAATTATATGCAGGTTTAATTATCGCAGACGTATATAGCCATATTTATAGATTATTTGTATTTGTTGTAGAAATCATTTATTATTAATGCAAGATAAAGTAATCGACAAATTCTAATAAATAATGCAAATAAGTTTATTTATTTAACAATAGAGCGCGCTAATAAAATAAATGTCCGAATAGTATATAAAGCAAATGAAAAATATTAAATAATTATTTAAATTTAAAAAATATAATTTAAATTAATTTTTATATTTCACTAATTAAAATTATTGTAATGAAGACATAGATAAATAGATCAATTCAACTACAGTCAGTTGGCCTGTTGTGTAGAGTAGCTGTTTGGGATACGCTATTTGTACGCTAGGGGCTATACGCTAGAAATTGTTACTTCTGCAATGATGATGGAACTGCGATTATGTGCTGCGCGTCCTTGTAAGTCAGAACCACCGTGGCTAACACCATTGACCTGATCACCTCCTTGGCTTGAAAATCCGGAGTCAAGTTACTGTTCGAGAGGATATAAAAGCATAGGCAAAAATCTTCCATGGTGCTCTCAGGGAGCGGGTACTTAATTGTTAGAAACTTCCCTTGCAGTAGCAAGTATTTCTTCTTTTTTTTTAAAAAAAAAGGTAAAGTTTTGAATAACTTCTTTTAGAGAAAGTTTAATAACATAAACGATTTACAGCTAATAATGATTGAAAACAGTGGAGAAATGAAACTTTTTCAACGCTAATGAGTTGTAATGGCGTATCTCTTTGCATTCTAAAAGTTGCTGTTATCTTTGCGCACCGTAAGTGTTTTTTTAAAAAAATTATATGCAGGTTTAATTATCGCAGACGTATATAGCCATATTTATAGATTATTTGTATTTGTTGTAGAAATCATTTATTATTAATGCAAGATAAAGTAATCGACAAATTCTAATAAATAATGCAAATAAGTTTATTTATTTAACAATAGAGCGCGCTAAATAATCAAATAAGTTTATTTATTTAACAATAGAGCGCGCTAATAAAATAAATGTCCGAATAGGAGAAGCCATAATACATCACATCACATAGTATATAAAGCAAATGAAAAATATTAAATAATTATTTAAATTTAAAAAATATAATTTAAATTAATTTTTATATTTCACCAATTAAAATTATTGTAATGAAGACATAGATAAATAGATCAATTCAACTACAGTCAGTTGGCCTGTTGTATAGAGTAGCTGTTTGGGTTACGCTATTTGTACGCTAGGGGCTATTTGTACGCTAGAAATTGTTACTTCTGCAAGGATGATGGAACTGCGATTATGTGCTGCGCGTCCTTGTAAGTCAGAACCACCGTGGCTAACACCATTGACCTGATCACCACCTTGACTTGAAAATCCGGAGTCAAGTCACTGTTGAGAGGATATAAAAGCATAGGCAAAAATCTTCCATGGTGCTCTCAGGGAGCGGGTCGCGGCTGATGAGCGGGTACTTAATTGTTAAAGACTTCCCCTTGCAGTTAGCAACTATTTCTTTTTTTTTTTATTAAAAAAAAATAGATAAAGTTTTGAATAACTTCTTTTAGAGAAAGTTTAATAACATAAACGATTTACAGTTAATAATGATTGAAAACAGTGGAGAAATGAAACTATTTCAACGCTAATGAGTTGTAATGGCGTATCTCTTTGCATTCACGACGTCTTGCTGTTATCTTTGCGCACCGTGAGTGGTTTTTTTAAAAAAATTATATGCAGGTTTAATTATCGCAGACGTATATAGCCATATTTATAGATTATTTGTATTTGTTGTAGAAATCATTTATTATTAATGCAAGATAAAGTAATCGACAAATTCTAATAAATAATGCAAATAAGTTTATTTATTTAACAATAGAGCGCGCTAATAAAATAAATGTCCGAATAGTATATAAAGCAAATGAAAAATATTAAATAATTATTTAAATTTAAAAAATATAATTTAAATTAATTTTTATATTTCACTAATTAAAATTATTGTAATGAAGACATAGATAAATAGATCAATTCAACTACAGTCAGTTGGCCTGTTGTGTACAGTAGCTGTTTGGGATACGCTATTTGTACGCTAGGGGCTATACGCTAGAAATTGTTACTTTTGCAATGATGATGGAACTGCGATTATGTGCTGCGCGTCCTTGTAAGTCAGAACCACCGTGGCTAACACCATTGACCTGATCACCTCCTTGGCTTGAAAATCCGGAGTCAAGTTACTGTTCGAGAGGATATAAAAGCATAGGCAAAAATCTTCCATGGTGCTCTCAGGGAGCGGGTACTTAATTGTTAGAAACTTCCCCTTGCAGTAGCAAGTATTTCTTCTTTTTTTTTTAAAAAAAAAAGGTAAAGTTTTGAATAACTTCTTTTAGAGAAAGTTTAATAACATAAACGATTTACAGCTAATAATGATTGAAAACAGTGGAGAAATGAAACTTTTTCAACGCTAATGAGTTGTAATGGCGTATCTCTTTGCATTCTAAAAGTTGCTGTTATCTTTGCGCACCGTAAGTGTTTTTTTAAAAAAATTATATGCAGGTTTAATTATCGCAGACGTATATAGCCATATTTATAGATTATTTGTATTTGTTGTAGAAATCATTTATTATTAATGCAAGATAAAGTAATCGACAAATTCTAATAAATAATGCAAATAAGTTTATTTATTTAACAATAGAGCGCGCTAAATAATGCAAATAAGTTTATTTATTTAACAATAGAGCGCGCTAATAAAATAAATGTCCGAATAGGAGAAGCCATAATACATCACATCACATAGTATATAAAGCAAATGAAAAATATTAAATAATTATTTAAATTTAAAAAATATAATTTAAATTAATTTTTATATTTCACCAATTAAAATTATTGTAATGAAGACATAGATAAATAGATCAATTCAACTACAGTCAGTTGGCCTGTTGTATAGAGTAGCTGTTTGGGTTACGCTATTTGTACGCTAGGGGCTATTTGTACGCTAGAAATTGTTACTTCTGCAAGGATGATGGAACTGCGATTATGTGCTGCGCGTCCTTGTAAGTCAGAACCACCGTGGCTAACACCATTGACCTGATCACCACCTTGGCTTGAAAATCCGGAGTCAAGTCACTGTTGAGAGGATATAAAAGCATAGGCAAAAATCTTCCATGGTGCTCTCAGGGAGCGGGTCGCGGCTGATGAGCGGGTACTTAATTGTTAAAGACTTCCCCTTGCAGTTAGCAACTATTTCTTTTTTTTTTTATTAAAAAAAAATAGATAAAGTTTTGAATAACTTCTTTTAGAGAAAGTTTAATAACATAAACGATTTACAGTTAATAATGATTGAAAACAGTGGAGAAATGAAACTATTTCAACGCTAATGAGTTGTAATGGCGTATCTCTTTGCATTGTTATCTTTGCGCACCGTGAGTGGTTTTTTTAAAAAAATTATATGCAGGTTTAATTATCGCAGACGTATATAGCCATATTTATAGATTATTTGTATTTGTTGTAGAAATCATTTATTATTAATGCAAGATAAAGTAATCGACAAATTCTAATAAATAATGCAAATAAGTTTATTTATTTAACAATAGAGCGCGCTAATAAAATAAATGTCCGAATAGTATATAAAGCAAATGAAAAATATTAAATAATTATTTAAATTTAAAAAATATAATTTAAATTAATTTTTATATTTCACTAATTAAAATTATTGTAATGAAGACATAGATAAATAGATCAATTCAACTACAGTCAGTTGGCCTGTTGTGTACAGTAGCTGTTTGGGATACGCTATTTGTACGCTAGGGGCTATACGCTAGAAATTGTTACTTTTGCAATGATGATGGAACTGCGATTATGTGCTGCGCGTCCTTGTAAGTCAGAACCACCGTGGCTAACACCATTGACCTGATCACCTCCTTGGCTTGAAAATCCGGAGTCAAGTTACTGTTCGAGAGGATATAAAAGCATAGGCAAAAATCTTCCATGGTGCTCTCAGGGAGCGGGTACTTAATTGTTAGAAACTTCCCCTTGCAGTAGCAAGTATTTCTTCTTTTTTTTAAAAAAAAAGGTAAAGTTTTGAATAACTTCTTTTAGAGAAAGTTTAATAACATAAACGATTTACAGCTAATAATGATTGAAAACAGTGGAGAAATGAAACTTTTTCAACGCTAATGAGTTGTAATGGCGTATCTCTTTGCATTCTAAAAGTTGCTGTTATCTTTGCGCACCGTAAGTGTTTTTTTAAAAAAATTATATGCAGGTTTAATTATCGCAGACGTATATAGCCATATTTATAGATTATTTGTATTTGTTGTAGAAATCATTTATTATTAATGCAAGATAAAGTAATCGACAAATTCTAATAAATAATGCAAATAAGTTTATTTATTTAACAATAGAGCGCGCTAAATAATGCAAATAAGTTTATTTATTTAACAATAGAGCGCGCTAATAAAATAAATGTCCGAATAGGAGAAGCCATAATACATCACATCACATAGTATATAAAGCAAATGAAAAATATTAAATAATTATTTAAATTTAAAAAATATAATTTAAATTAATTTTTATATTTCACCAATTAAAATTATTGTAATGAAGACATAGATAAATAGATCAATTCAACTACAGTCAGTTGGCCTGTTGTATAGAGTAGCTGTTTGGGTTACGCTATTTGTACGCTAGGGGCTATTTGTACGCTAGAAATTGTTACTTCTGCAAGGATGATGGAACTGCGATTATGTGCTGCGCGTCCTTGTAAGTCAGAACCACCGTGGCTAACACCATTGACCTGATCACCACCTTGACTTGAAAATCCGGAGTCAAGTCACTGTTGAGAGGATATAAAAGCATAGGCAAAAATCTTCCATGGTGCTCTCAGGGAGCGGGTCGCGGCTGATGAGCGGGTACTTAATTGTTAAAGACTTCCCCTTGCAGTTAGCAACTATTTTTTTTTTTTTTATTAAAAAAAAATAGATTAAGTTTTGAATAACTTCTTTTAGAGAAAGTTTAATAACATAAACGATTTACAGTTAATAATGATTGAAAACAGTGGAGAAATGAAACTATTTCAACGCTAATGAGTTGTAATGGCGTATCTCTTTGCATTCTAAAAGTTGCTGTTATCTTTGCGCACCGTGAGTGGTTTTTTTAAAAAAATTATATGCAGGTTTAATTATCGCAGACGTATATAGCCATATTTATAGATTATTTGTATTTGTTGTAGAAATCATTTATTATTAATGCAAGATAAAGTAATCGACAAATTCTAATAAATAATGCAAATAAGTTTATTTATTTAACAATAGAGCGCGCTAATAAAATAAATGTCCGAATAGTATATAAAGCAAATGAAAAATATTAAATAATTATTTAAATTTAAAAAATATAATTTAAATTAATTTTTATATTTCACTAATTAAAATTATTGTAATGAAGACATAGATAAATAGATCAATTCAACTACAGTCAGTTGGCCTGTTGTGTACAGTAGCTGTTTGGGATACGCTATTTGTACGCTAGGGGCTATACGCTAGAAATTGTTACTTTTGCAATGATGATGGAACTGCGATTATGTGCTGCGCGTCCTTGTAAGTCAGAACCACCGTGGCTAACACCATTGACCTGATCACCTCCTTGGCTTGAAAATCCGGAGTCAAGTTACTGTTCGAGAGGATATAAAAGCATAGGCAAAAATCTTCCATGGTGCTCTCAGGGAGCGGGTACTTAATTGTTAGAAACTTCCCCTTGCAGTAGCAAGTATTTCTTCTTTTTTTTTTAAAAAAAAAAGGTAAAGTTTTGAATAACTTCTTTTAGAGAAAGTTTAATAACATAAACGATTTACAGCTAATAATGATTGAAAACAGTGGAGAAATGAAACTTTTTCAACGCTAATGAGTTGTAATGGCGTATCTCTTTGCATTCTAAAAGTTGCTGTTATCTTTACGCACCGTAAGTGTTTTTTTAAAAAAATTATATGCAGGTTTAATTATCGCAGACGTATATAGCCATATTTATAGATTATTTGTATTTGTTGTAGAAATCATTTATTATTAATGCAAGATAAAGTAATCGACAAATTCTAATAAATAATGCAAATAAGTTTATTTATTTAACAATAGAGCGCGCTAAATAATGCAAATAAGTTTATTTATTTAACAATAGAGCGCGCTAATAAAATAAATGTCCGAATAGGAGAAGCCATAATACATCACATCACATAGTATATAAAGCAAATGAAAAATATTAAATAATTATTTAAATTTAAAAAATATAATTTAAATTAATTTTTATATTTCACCAATTAAAATTATTGTAATGAAGACATAGATAAATAGATCAATTCAACTACAGTCAGTTGGCCTGTTGTATAGAGTAGCTGTTTGGGTTACGCTATTTGTACGCTAGGGGCTATTTGTACGCTAGAAATTGTTACTTCTGCAAGGATGATGGAACTGCGATTATGTGCTGCGCGTCCTTGTAAGTCAGAACCACCGTGGCTAACACCATTGACCTGATCACCACCTTGACTTGAAAATCCGGAGTCAAGTCACTGTTGAGAGGATATAAAAGCATAGGCAAAAATCTTCCATGGTGCTCTCAGGGAGCGGGTCGCGGCTGATGAGCGGGTACTTAATTGTTAAAGACTTCCCCTTGCAGTTAGCAACTATTTCTTTTTTTTTTTTATTAAAAAAAAATAGATAAAGTTTTGAATAACTTCTTTTAGAGAAAGTTTAATAACATAAACGATTTACAGTTAATAATGATTGAAAACAGTGGAGAAATGAAACTATTTCAACGCTAATGAGTTGTAATGGCGTATCTCTTTGCATTGTTATCTTTGCGCACCGTGAGTGGTTTTTTTAAAAAAATTATATGCAGGTTTAATTATCGCAGACGTATATAGCCATATTTATAGATTATTTGTATTTGTTGTAGAAATCATTTATTATTAATGCAAGATAAAGTAATCGACAAATTCTAATAAATAATGCAAATAAGTTTATTTATTTAACAATAGAGCGCGCTAATAAAATAAATGTCCGAATAGTATATAAAGCAAATGAAAAATATTAAATAATTATTTAAATTTAAAAAATATAATTTAAATTAATTTTTATATTTCACTAATTAAAATTATTGTAATGAAGACATAGATAAATAGATCAATTCAACTACAGTCAGTTGGCCTGTTGTGTACAGTAGCTGTTTGGGATACGCTATTTGTACGCTAGGGGCTATACGCTAGAAATTGTTACTTTTGCAATGATGATGGAACTGCGATTATGTGCTGCGCGTCCTTGTAAGTCAGAACCACCGTGGCTAACACCATTGACCTGATCACCTCCTTGGCTTGAAAATCCGGAGTCAAGTTACTGTTCGAGAGGATATAAAAGCATAGGCAAAAATCTTCCATGGTGCTCTCAGGGAGCGGGTACTTAATTGTTAGAAACTTCCCCTTGCAGTAGCAAGTATTTCTTCTTTTTTTTTTTAAAAAAAAAGGTAAAGTTTTGAATAACTTCTTTTAGAGAAAGTTTAATAACATAAACGATTTACAGCTAATAATGATTGAAAACAGTGGAGAAATGAAACTTTTTCAACGCTAATGAGTTGTAATGGCGTATCTCTTTGCATTCTAAAAGTTGCTGTTATCTTTGCGCACCGTAAGTGTTTTTTTAAAAAAATTATATGCAGGTTTAATTATCGCAGACGTATATAGCCATATTTATAGATTATTTGTATTTGTTGTAGAAATCATTTATTATTAATGCAAGATAAAGTAATCGACAAATTCTAATAAATAATGCAAATAAGTTTATTTATTTAACAATAGAGCGCGCTAAATAATGCAAATAAGTTTATTTATTTAACAATAGAGCGCGCTAATAAAATAAATGTCCGAATAGGAGAAGCCATAATACATCACATCACATAGTATATAAAGCAAATGAAAAATATTAAATAATTATTTAAATTTAAAAAATATAATTTAAATTAATTTTTATATTTCACCAATTAAAATTATTGTAATGAAGACATAGATAAATAGATCAATTCAACTACAGTCAGTTGGCCTGTTGTATAGAGTAGCTGTTTGGGTTACGCTATTTGTACGCTAGGGGCTATTTGTACGCTAGAAATTGTTACTTCTGCAAGGATGATGGAACTGCGATTATGTGCTGCGCGTCCTTGTAAGTCAGAACCACCGTGGCTAACACCATTGACCTGATCACCACCTTGACTTGAAAATCCGGAGTCAAGTCACTGTTGAGAGGATATAAAAGCATAGGCAAAAATCTTCCATGGTGCTCTCAGGGAGCGGGTCGCGGCTGATGAGCGGGTACTTAATTGTTAAAGACTTCCCCTTGCAGTTAGCAACTATTTTTTTTTTTTTTATTAAAAAAAAATAGATAAAGTTTTGAATAACTTCTTTTAGAGAAAGTTTAATAACATAAACGATTTACAGTTAATAATGATTGAAAACAGTGGAGAAATGAAACTATTTCAACGCTAATGAGTTGTAATGGCGTATCTCTTTGCCGATTTAAAAGTTGCTGTTATCTTTGCGCACCGTGAGTGGTTTTTTAAAAAAAATTATATGCAGGTTTAATTATCGCAGACGTATATAGCCATATTTATAGATTATTTGTATTTGTTGTAGAAATCATTTATTATTAATGCAAGATAAAGTAATCGACAAATTCTAATAAATAATGCAAATAAGTTTATTTATTTAACAATAGAGCGCGCTAATAAAATAAATGTCCGAATAGTATATAAAGCAAATGAAAAATATTAAATAATTATTTAAATTTAAAAAATATAATTTAAATTAATTTTTATATTTCACTAATTAAAATTATTGTAATGAAGACATAGATAAATAGATCAATTCAACTACAGTCAGTTGGCCTGTTGTGTACAGTAGCTGTTTGGGATACGCTATTTGTACGCTAGGGGCTATACGCTAGAAATTGTTACTTTTGCAATGATGATGGAACTGCGATTATGTGCTGCGCGTCCTTGTAAGTCAGAACCACCGTGGCTAACACCATTGACCTGATCACCTCCTTGGCTTGAAAATCCGGAGTCAAGTTACTGTTCGAGAGGATATAAAAGCATAGGCAAAAATCTTCCATGGTGCTCTCAGGGAGCGGGTACTTAATTGTTAGAAACTTCCCCTTGCAGTAGCAAGTATTTCTTCTTTTTTTTAAAAAAAAAGGTAAAGTTTTGAATAACTTCTTTTAGAGAAAGTTTAATAACATAAACGATTTACAGCTAATAATGATTGAAAACAGTGGAGAAATGAAACTTTTTCAACGCTAATGAGTTGTAATGGCGTATCTCTTTGCATTCTAAAAGTTGCTGTTATCTTTGCGCACCGTAAGTGTTTTTTTAAAAAAATTATATGCAGGTTTAATTATCGCAGACGTATATAGCCATATTTATAGATTATTTGTATTTGTTGTAGAAATCATTTATTATTAATGCAAGATAAAGTAATCGACAAATTCTAATAAATAATGCAAATAAGTTTATTTATTTAACAATAGAGCGCGCTAAATAATGCAAATAAGTTTATTTATTTAACAATAGAGCGCGCTAATAAAATAAATGTCCGAATAGGAGAAGCCATAATACATCACATCACATAGTATATAAAGCAAATGAAAAATATTAAATAATTATTTAAATTTAAAAAATATAATTTAAATTAATTTTTATATTTCACCAATTAAAATTATTGTAATGAAGACATAGATAAATAGATCAATTCAACTACAGTCAGTTGGCCTGTTGTATAGAGTAGCTGTTTGGGTTACGCTATTTGTACGCTAGGGGCTATTTGTACGCTAGAAATTGTTACTTCTGCAAGGATGATGGAACTGCGATTATGTGCTGCTGCGTCCTTGTAAGTCAGAACCACCGTGGCTAACACCATTGACCTGATCACCACCTTGACTTGAAAATCCGGAGTCAAGTCACTGTTGAGAGGATATAAAAGCATAGGCAAAAATCTTCCATGGTGCTCTCAGGGAGCGGGTCGCGGCTGATGAGCGGGTACTTAATTGTTAAAGACTTCCCCTTGCAGTTAGCAACTATTTCTATTTTTTTTTAATAAAAAAAAAAATAGATAAAGTTTTGAATAACTTCTTTTAGAGAAAGTTTAATAACATAAACGAT
Organism: Epiperipatus broadwayi; assembly: GCA_028023455.1. Lineage (NCBI taxonomy): Eukaryota > Metazoa > Onychophora > Udeonychophora > Euonychophora > Peripatidae > Epiperipatus > Epiperipatus broadwayi. The sequence goes on along the minus strand of JAQFVV010007319.1, from coordinate 86,647 downwards.
TTACAGTTAATAATGATTGAAAACAGTGGAGAAATGAAACTATTTCAACGCTAATGAGTTGTAATGGCGTATCTCTTTGCATTGTTATCTTTGCGCACCGTGAGTGGTTTTTTTAAAAAAATTATATGCAGGTTTAATTATCGCAGACGTATATAGCCATATTTATAGATTATTTGTATTTGTTGTAGAAATCATTTATTATTAATGCAAGATAAAGTAATCGACAAATTCTAATAAATAATGCAAATAAGTTTATTTATTTAACAATAGAGCGCGCTAATAAAATAAATGTCCGAATAGTATATAAAGCAAATGAAAAATATTAAATAATTATTTAAATTTAAAAAATATAATTTAAATTAATTTTTATATTTCACTAATTAAAATTATTGTAATGAAGACATAGATAAATAGATCAATTCAACTACAGTCAGTTGGCCTGTTGTGTACAGTAGCTGTTTGGGATACGCTATTTGTACGCTAGGGGCTATACGCTAGAAATTGTTACTTTTGCAATGATGATGGAACTGCGATTATGTGCTGCGCGTCCTTGTAAGTCAGAACCACCGTGGCTAACACCATTGACCTGATCACCTCCTTGGCTTGAAAATCCGGAGTCAAGTTACTGTTCGAGAGGATATAAAAGCATAGGCAAAAATCTTCCATGGTGCTCTCAGGGAGCGGGTACTTAATTGTTAGAAACTTCCCCTTGCAGTAGCAAGTATTTCTTCTTTTTTTTAAAAAAAAAGGTAAAGTTTTGAATAACTTCTTTTAGAGAAAGTTTAATAACATAAACGATTTACAGCTAATAATGATTGAAAACAGTGGAGAAATGAAACTTTTTCAACGCTAATGAGTTGTAATGGCGTATCTCTTTGCATTCTAAAAGTTGCTGTTATCTTTGCGCACCGTAAGTGTTTTTTAAAAAAATTATATGCAGGTTTAATTATCGCAGACGTATATAGCCATATTTATAGATTATTTGTATTTGTTGTAGAAATCATTTATTATTAATGCAAGATAAAGTAATCGACAAATTCTAATAAATAATGCAAATAAGTTTATTTATTTAACAATAGAGCGCGCTAAATAATGCAAATAAGTTTATTTATTTAACAATAGAGCGCGCTAATAAAATAAATGTCCGAATAGGAGAAGCCATAATACATCACATCACATAGTATATAAAGCAAATGAAAAATATTAAATAATTATTTAAATTTAAAAAATATAATTTAAATTAATTTTTATATTTCACCAATTAAAATTATTGTAATGAAGACATAGATAAATAGATCAATTCAACTACAGTCAGTTGGCCTGTTGTATAGAGTAGCTGTTTGGGTTACGCTATTTGTACGCTAGGGGCTATTTGTACGCTAGAAATTGTTACTTCTGCAAGGATGATGGAACTGCGATTATGTGCTGCGCGTCCTTGTAAGTCAGAACCACCGTGGCTAACACCATTGACCTGATCACCACCTTGACTTGAAAATCCGGAGTCAAGTCACTGTTGAGAGGATATAAAAGCATAGGCAAAAATCTTCCATGGTGCTCTCAGGGAGCGGGTCGCGGCTGATGAGCGGGTACTTAATTGTTAAAGACTTCCCCTTGCAGTTAGCAACTATTTTTTTTTTTTTTATTAAAAAAAAATAGATTAAGTTTTGAATAACTTCTTTTAGAGAAAGTTTAATAACATAAACGATTTACAGTTAATAATGATTGAAAACAGTGGAGAAATGAAACTATTTCAACGCTAATGAGTTGTAATGGCGTATCTCTTTGCATTCTAAAAGTTGCTGTTATCTTTGCGCACCGTGAGTGGTTTTTTTAAAAAAATTATATGCAGGTTTAATTATCGCAGACGTATATAGCCATATTTATAGATTATTTGTATTTGTTGTAGAAATCATTTATTATTAATGCAAGATAAAGTAATCGACAAATTCTAATAAATAATGCAAATAAGTTTATTTATTTAACAATAGAGCGCGCTAATAAAATAAATGTCCGAATAGTATATAAAGCAAATGAAAAATATTAAATAATTATTTAAATTTAAAAAATATAATTTAAATTAATTTTTATATTTCACTAATTAAAATTATTGTAATGAAGACATAGATAAATAGATCAATTCAACTACAGTCAGTTGGCCTGTTGTGTACAGTAGCTGTTTGGGATACGCTATTTGTACGCTAGGGGCTATACGCTAGAAATTGTTACTTTTGCAATGATGATGGAACTGCGATTATGTGCTGCGCGTCCTTGTAAGTCAGAACCACCGTGGCTAACACCATTGACCTGATCACCTCCTTGGCTTGAAAATCCGGAGTCAAGTTACTGTTCGAGAGGATATAAAAGCATAGGCAAAAATCTTCCATGGTGCTCTCAGGGAGCGGGTACTTAATTGTTAGAAACTTCCCCTTGCAGTAGCAAGTATTTCTTCTTTTTTTTTAAAAAAAAAAAAGGTAAAGTTTTGAATAACTTCTTTTAGAGAAAGTTTAATAACATAAACGATTTACAGCTAATAATGATTGAAAACAGTGGAGAAATGAAACTTTTTCAACGCTAATGAGTTGTAATGGCGTATCTCTTTGCATTCTAAAAGTTGCTGTTATCTTTGCGCACCGTAAGTGTTTTTTTAAAAAAATTATATGCAGGTTTAATTATCGCAGACGTATATAGCCATATTTATAGATTATTTGTATTTGTTGTAGAAATCATTTATTATTAATGCAAGATAAAGTAATCGACAAATTCTAATAAATAATGCAAATAAGTTTATTTATTTAACAATAGAGCGCGCTAAATAATGCAAATAAGTTTATTTATTTAACAATAGAGCGCGCTAATAAAATAAATGTCCGAATAGGAGAAGCCATAATACATCACATCACATAGTATATAAAGCAAATGAAAAATATTAAATAATTATTTAAATTTAAAAAATATAATTTAAATTAATTTTTATATTTCACCAATTAAAATTATTGTAATGAAGACATAGATAAATAGATCAATTCAACTACAGTCAGTTGGCCTGTTGTATAGAGTAGCTGTTTGGGTTACGCTATTTGTACGCTAGGGGCTATTTGTACGCTAGAAATTGTTACTTCTGCAAGGATGATGGAACTGCGATTATGTGCTGCGCGTCCTTGTAAGTCAGAACCACCGTGGCTAACACCATTGACCTGATCACCACCTTGACTTGAAAATCCGGAGTCAAGTCACTGTTGAGAGGATATAAAAGCATAGGCAAAAATCTTCCATGGTGCTCTCAGGGAGCGGGTCGCGGCTGATGAGCGGGTACTTAATTGTTAAAGACTTCCCCTTGCAGTTAGCAACTATTTCTTTTTTTTTTTTATTAAAAAAAAATAGATAAAGTTTTGAATAACTTCTTTTAGAGAAAGTTTAATAACATAAACGATTTACAGTTAATAATGATTGAAAACAGTGGAGAAATGAAACTATTTCAACGCTAATGAGTTGTAATGGCGTATCTCTTTGCATTCTAAAAGTTGCTGTTATCTTTGCGCACCGTGAGTGGTTTTTTTAAAAAAATTATATGCAGGTTTAATTATCGCAGACGTATATAGCCATATTTATAGATTATTTGTATTTGTTGTAGAAATCATTTATTATTAATGCAAGATAAAGTAATCGACAAATTCTAATAAATAATGCAAATAAGTTTATTTATTTAACAATAGAGCGCGCTAATAAAATAAATGTCCGAATAGTATATAAAGCAAATGAAAAATATTAAATAATTATTTAAATTTAAAAAATATAATTTAAATTAATTTTTATATTTCACTAATTAAAATTATTGTAATGAAGACATAGATAAATAGATCAATTCAACTACAGTCAGTTGGCCTGTTGTGTACAGTAGCTGTTTGGGATACGCTATTTGTACGCTAGGGGCTATACGCTAGAAATTGTTACTTTTGCAATGATGATGGAACTGCGATTATGTGCTGCGCGTCCTTGTAAGTCAGAACCACCGTGGCTAACACCATTGACCTGATCACCTCCTTGGCTTGAAAATCCGGAGTCAAGTTACTGTTCGAGAGGATATAAAAGCATAGGCAAAAATCTTCCATGGTGCTCTCAGGGAGCGGGTACTTAATTGTTAGAAACTTCCCCTTGCAGTAGCAAGTATTTCTTCTTTTTTTTTAAAAAAAAAAAGGTAAAGTTTTGAATAACTTCTTTTAGAGAAAGTTTAATAACATAAACGATTTACAGCTAATAATGATTGAAAACAGTGGAGAAATGAAACTTTTTCAACGCTAATGAGTTGTAATGGCGTATCTCTTTGCATTCTAAAAGTTGCTGTTATCTTTGCGCACCGTAAGTGGTTTTTTAAAAAAATTATATGCAGGTTTAATTATCGCAGACGTATATAGCCATATTTATAGATTATTTGTATTTGTTGTAGAAATCATTTATTATTAATGCAAGATAAAGTAATCGACAAATTCTAATAAATAATGCAAATAAGTTTATTTATTTAACAATAGAGCGCGCTAAATAATGCAAATAAGTTTATTTATTTAACAATAGAGCGCGCTAATAAAATAAATGTCCGAATAGGAGAAGCCATAATACATCACATCACATAGTATATAAAGCAAATGAAAAATATTAAATAATTATTTAAATTTAAAAAATATAATTTAAATTAATTTTTATATTTCACCAATTAAAATTATTGTAATGAAGACATAGATAAATAGATCAATTCAACTACAGTCAGTTGGCCTGTTGTATAGAGTAGCTGTTTGGGTTACGCTATTTGTACGCTAGGGGCTATTTGTACGCTAGAAATTGTTACTTCTGCAAGGATGATGGAACTGCGATTATGTGCTGCGCGTCCTTGTAAGTCAGAACCACCGTGGCTAACACCATTGACCTGATCACCACCTTGACTTGAAAATCCGGAGTCAAGTCACTGTTGAGAGGATATAAAAGCATAGGCAAAAATCTTCCATGGTGCTCTCAGGGAGCGGGTCGCGGCTGATGAGCGGGTACTTAATTGTTAAAGACTTCCCCTTGCAGTTAGCAACTATTTTTTTTTTTTTTATTAAAAAAAAATAGATTAAGTTTTGAATAACTTCTTTTAGAGAAAGTTTAATAACATAAACGATTTACAGTTAATAATGATTGAAAACAGTGGAGAAATGAAACTATTTCAACGCTAATGAGTTGTAATGGCGTATCTCTTTGCATTCTAAAAGTTGCTGTTATCTTTGCGCACCGTGAGTGGTTTTTTTAAAAAAATTATATGCAGGTTTAATTATCGCAGACGTATAGAGCCATATTTATAGATTATTTGTATTTGTTGTAGAAATCATTTATTATTAATGCAAGATAAAGTAATCGACAAATTCTAATAAATAATGCAAATAAGTTTATTTATTTAACAATAGAGCGCGCTAATAAAATAAATGTCCGAATAGTATATAAAGCAAATGAAAAATATTAAATAATTATTTAAATTTAAAAAATATAATTTAAATTAATTTTTATATTTCACTAATTAAAATTATTGTAATGAAGACATAGATAAATAGATCAATTCAACTACAGTCAGTTGGCCTGTTGTGTACAGTAGCTGTTTGGGATACGCTATTTGTACGCTAGGGGCTATACGCTAGAAATTGTTACTTTTGCAATGATGATGGAACTGCGATTATGTGCTGCGCGTCCTTGTAAGTCAGAACCACCGTGGCTAACACCATTGACCTGATCACCTCCTTGGCTTGAAAATCCGGAGTCAAGTTACTGTTCGAGAGGATATAAAAGCATAGGCAAAAATCTTCCATGGTGCTCTCAGGGAGCGGGTACTTAATTGTTAGAAACTTCCCCTTGCAGTAGCAAGTATTTCTTCTTTTTTTTAAAAAAAAAAGGTAAAGTTTTGAATAACTTCTTTTAGAGAAAGTTTAATAACATAAACGATTTACAGCTAATAATGATTGAAAACAGTGGAGAAATGAAACTTTTTCAACGCTAATGAGTTGTAATGGCGTATCTCTTTGCATTCTAAAAGTTGCTGTTATCTTTGCGCACCGTAAGTGTTTTTTTAAAAAATTATATGCAGGTTTAATTATCGCAGACGTATATAGCCATATTTATAGATTATTTGTATTTGTTGTAGAAATCATTTATTATTAATGCAAGATAAAGTAATCGACAAATTCTAATAAATAATGCAAATAAGTTTATTTATTTAACAATAGAGCGCGCTAATAAAATAAATGTCCGAATAGGAGAAGCCATAATACATCACATCACATAGTATATAAAGCAAATGAAAAATATTAAATAATTATTTAAATTTAAAAAATATAATTTAAATTAATTTTTATATTTCACCAATTAAAATTATTGTAATGAAGACATAGATAAATAGATCAATTCAACTACAGTCAGTTGGCCTGTTGTATAGAGTAGCTGTTTGGGTTACGCTATTTGTACGCTAGGGGCTATTTGTACGCTAGAAATTGTTACTTCTGCAAGGATGATGGAACTGCGATTATGTGCTGCGCGTCCTTGTAAGTCAGAACCACCGTGGCTAACACCATTGACCTGATCACCACCTTGACTTGAAAATCCGGAGTCAAGTCACTGTTGAGAGGATATAAAAGCATAGGCAAAAATCTTCCATGGTGCTCTCAGGGAGCGGGTCGCGGCTGATGAGCGGGTACTTAATTGTTAAAGACTTCCCCTTGCAGTTAGCAACTATTTCTTTTTTTTTTTATTAAAAAAAAATAGATAAAGTTTTGAATAACTTCTTTTAGAGAAAGTTTAATAACATAAACGATTTACAGTTAATAATGATTGAAAACAGTGGAGAAATGAAACTATTTCAACGCTAATGAGTTGTAATGGCGTATCTCTTTGCATTCTAAAAGTTGCTGTTATCTTTGCGCACCGTGAGTGGTTTTTTTAAAAAATTATATGCAGGTTTAATTATCGCAGACGTATATAGCCATATTTATAGATTATTTGTATTTGTTGTAGAAATCATTTATTATTAATGCAAGATAAAGTAATCGACAAATTCTAATAAATAATGCAAATAAGTTTATTTATTTAACAATAGAGCGCGCTAATAAAATAAATGTCCGAATAGTATATAAAGCAAATGAAAAATATTAAATAATTATTTAAATTTAAAAAATATAATTTAAATTAATTTTTATATTTCACTAATTAAAATTATTGTAATGAAGACATAGATAAATAGATCAATTCAACTACAGTCAGTTGGCCTGTTGTGTACAGTAGCTGTTTGGGATACGCTATTTGTACGCTAGGGGCTATACGCTAGAAATTGTTACTTTTGCAATGATGATGGAACTGCGATTATGTGCTGCGCGTCCTTGTAAGTCAGAACCACCGTGGCTAACACCATTGACCTGATCACCTCCTTGGCTTGAAAATCCGGAGTCAAGTTACTGTTCGAGAGGATATAAAAGCATAGGCAAAAATCTTCCATGGTGCTCTCAGGGAGCGGGTACTTAATTGTTAGAAACTTCCCTTGCAGTAGCAAGTATTTCTTCTTTTTTTTAAAAAAAAAAGGTAAAGTTTTGAATAACTTCTTTTAGAGAAAGTTTAATAACATAAACGATTTACAGCTAATAATGATTGAAAACAGTGGAGAAATGAAACTTTTTCAACGCTAATGAGTTGTAATGGCGTATCTCTTTGCATTCTAAAAGTTGCTGTTATCTTTGCGCACCGTAAGTGTTTTTTTAAAAAAATTATATGCAGGTTTAATTATCGCAGACGTATATAGCCATATTTATAGATTATTTGTATTTGTTGTAGAAATCATTTATTATTAATGCAAGATAAAGTAATCGACAAATTCTAATAAATAATGCAAATAAGTTTATTTATTTAACAATAGAGCGCGCTAAATAATGCAAATAAGTTTATTTATTTAACAATAGAGCGCGCTAATAAAATAAATGTCCGAATAGGAGAAGCCATAATACATCACATCACATAGTATATAAAGCAAATGAAAAATATTAAATAATTATTTAAATTTAAAAAATATAATTTAAATTAATTTTTATATTTCATCAATTAAAATTATTGTAATGAAGACATAGATAAATAGATCAATTCAACTACAGTCAGTTGGCCTGTTGTGTAGAGTAGCTGTTTGGGATACGCTATTTGTACGCTAGGGGCTATTTGTACGATAGAAATTGTTACTTCTGCAAGGATGATGGAACTGCGATTATGTGCTGCGCGTCCTTGTAAGTCAGAACCACCGTGGCTAACACCATTGACCTGATCACCACCTTGGCTTGAAAATCCGGAGTCAAGTCACTGTTGAGAGGATATAAAAGCATAGGCAAAAATCTTCCATGGTGCTCTCAGGGAGCGGGTCGCGGCTGATGAGCGGGTACTTAATTGTTAAAGACTTCCCCTTGCAGTTAGCAACTATTTCTTTTTTTTTTTATTAAAAAAAAATAGATAAAGTTTTGAATAACTTCTTTTAGAGAAAGTTTAATAACATAAACGATTTACAGTTAATAATGATTGAAAACAGTGGAGAAATGAAACTATTTCAACGCTAATGAGTTGTAATGGCGTATCTCTTTGCATAGTTATCTTTGCGCACCGTGAGTGGTTTTTTTAAAAAAATTATATGCAGGTTTAATTATCGCAGACGTATATAGCCATATTTATAGATTATTTGTATTTGTTGTAGAAATCATTTATTATTAATGCAAGATAAAGTAATCGACAAATTCTAATAAATAATGCAAATAAGTTTATTTATTTAACAATAGAGCGCGCTAATAAAATAAATGTCCGAATAGTATATAAAGCAAATGAAAAATATTAAATAATTATTTAAATTTAAAAAATATAATTTAAATTAATTTTTATATTTCACTAATTAAAATTATTGTAATGAAGACATAGATAAATAGATCAATTCAACTACAGTCAGTTGGCCTGTTGTGTACAGTAGCTGTTTGGGATACGCTATTTGTACGCTAGGGGCTATACGCTAGAAATTGTTACTTTTGCAATGATGATGGAACTGCGATTATGTGCTGCGCGTCCTTGTAAGTCAGAACCACCGTGGCTAACACCATTGACCTGATCACCTCCTTGGCTTGAAAATCCGGAGTCAAGTTACTGTTCGAGAGGATATAAAAGCATAGGCAAAAATCTTCCATGGTGCTCTCAGGGAGCGGGTACTTAATTGTTAGAAACTTCCCCTTGCAGTAGCAAGTATTTCTTCTTTTTTTTTAAAAAAAAAAAGGTAAAGTTTTGAATAACTTCTTTTAGAGAAAGTTTAATAACATAAACGATTTACAGCTAATAATGATTGAAAACAGTGGAGAAATGAAACTTTTTCAACGCTAATGAGTTGTAATGGCGTATCTCTTTGCATTCTAAAAGTTGCTGTTATCTTTGCGCACCGTAAGTGTTTTTTTAAAAAAATTATATGCAGGTTTAATTATCGCAGACGTATATAGCCATATTTATAGATTATTTGTATTTGTTGTAGAAATCATTTATTATTAATGCAAGATAAAGTAATCGACAAATTCTAATAAATAATGCAAATAAGTTTATTTATTTAACAATAGAGCGCGCTAAATAATGCAAATAAGTTTATTTATTTAACAATAGAGCGCGCTAATAAAATAAATGTCCGAATAGGAGAAGCCATAATACATCACATCACATAGTATATAAAGCAAATGAAAAATATTAAATAATTATTTAAATTTAAAAAATATAATTTAAATTAATTTTTATATTTCACCAATTAAAATTATTGTAATGAAGACATAGATAAATAGATCAATTCAACTACAGTCAGTTGGCCTGTTGTATAGAGTAGCTGTTTGGGTTACGCTATTTGTACGCTAGGGGCTATTTGTACGCTAGAAATTGTTACTTCTGCAAGGATGATGGAACTGCGATTATGTGCTGCGCGTCCTTGTAAGTCAGAACCACCGTGGCTAACACCATTGACCTGATCACCACCTTGACTTGAAAATCCGGAGTCAAGTCACTGTTGAGAGGATATAAAAGCATAGGCAAAAATCTTCCATGGTGCTCTCAGGGAGCGGGTCGCGGCTGATGAGCGGGTACTTAATTGTTAAAGACTTCCCCTTGCAGTTAGCAACTATTTTTTTTTTTTTTTATTAAAAAAAAATAGATTAAGTTTTGAATAACTTCTTTTAGAGAAAGTTTAATAACATAAACGATTTACAGTTAATAATGATTGAAAACAGTGGAGAAATGAAACTATTTCAACGCTAATGAGTTGTAATGGCGTATCTCTTTGCATTCTAAAAGTTGCTGTTATCTTTGCGCACCGTGAGTGGTTTTTTTAAAAAAATTATATGCAGGTTTAATTATCGCAGACGTATATAGCCATATTTATAGATTATTTGTATTTGTTGTAGAAATCATTTATTATTAATGCAAGATAAAGTAATCGACAAATTCTAATAAATAATGCAAATAAGTTTATTTATTTAACAATAGAGCGCGCTAATAAAATAAATGTCCGAATAGTATATAAAGCAAATGAAAAATATTAAATAATTATTTAAATTTAAAAAATATAATTTAAATTAATTTTTATATTTCACTAATTAAAATTATTGTAATGAAGACATAGATAAATAGATCAATTCAACTACAGTCAGTTGGCCTGTTGTGTACAGTAGCTGTTTGGGATACGCTATTTGTACGCTAGGGGCTATACGCTAGAAATTGTTACTTTTGCAATGATGATGGAACTGCGATTATGTGCTGCGCGTCCTTGTAAGTCAGAACCACCGTGGCTAACACCATTGACCTGATCACCTCCTTGGCTTGAAAATCCGGAGTCAAGTTACTGTTCGAGAGGATATAAAAGCATAGGCAAAAATCTTCCATGGTGCTCTCAGGGAGCGGGTACTTAATTGTTAGAAACTTCCCCTTGCAGTAGCAAGTATTTCTTCTTTTTTTTAAAAAAAAAAGGTAAAGTTTTGAATAACTTCTTTTAGAGAAAGTTTAATAACATAAACGATTTACAGCTAATAATGATTGAAAACAGTGGAGAAATGAAACTTTTTCAACGCTAATGAGTTGTAATGGCGTATCTCTTTGCATTCTAAAAGTTGCTGTTATCTTTGCGCACCGTAAGTGTTTTTTTAAAAAAATTATATGCAGGTTTAATTATCGCAGACGTATATAGCCATATTTATAGATTATTTGTATTTGTTGTAGAAATCATTTATTATTAATGCAAGATAAAGTAATCGACAAATTCTAATAAATAATGCAAATAAGTTTATTTATTTAACAATAGAGCGCGCTAAATAATGCAAATAAGTTTATTTATTTAACAATAGAGCGCGCTAATAAAATAAATGTCCGAATAGGAGAAGCCATAATACATCACATCACATAGTATATAAAGCAAATGAAAAATATTAAATAATTATTTAAATTTAAAAAATATAATTTAAATTAATTTTTATATTTCATCAATTAAAATTATTGTAATGAAGACATAGATAAATAGATCAATTCAACTACAGTCAGTTGGCCTGTTGTATAGAGTAGCTGTTTGGGTTACGCTATTTGTACGCTAGGGGCTATTTGTACGCTAGAAATTGTTACTTCTGCAAGGATGATGGAACTGCGATTATGTGCTGCGCGTCCTTGTAAGTCAGAACCACCGTGGCTAACACCATTGACCTGATCACCACCTTGACTTGAAAATCCGGAGTCAAGTCACTGTTGAGAGGATATAAAAGCATAGGCAAAAATCTTCCATGGTGCTCTCAGGGAGCGGGTCGCGGCTGATGAGCGGGTACTTAATTGTTAAAGACTTCCCCTTGCAGTTAGCAACTATTTCTTTTTTTTTTTATTAAAAAAAATAGATAAAGTTTTGAATAACTTCTTTTAGAGAAAGTTTAATAACATAAACGATTTACAGCTAATAATGATTGAAAACAGTGGAGAAATGAAACTATTTCAACGCTAATGAGTTGTAATGGCGTATCTCTTTGCATTCTAAAAGTTGCTGTTATCTTTGCGCACCGTGAGTGGTTTTTTAAAAAAATTATATGCAGGTTTAATTATCGCAGACGTATATAGCCATATTTATAGATTATTTGTATTTGTTGTAGAAATCATTTATTATTAATGCAAGATAAAGTAATCGACAAATTCTAATAAATAATGCAAATAAGTTTATTTATTTAACAATAGAGCGCGCTAATAAAATAAATGTCCGAATAGTATATAAAGCAAATGAAAAATATTAAATAATTATTTAAATTTAAAAAATATAATTTAAATTAATTTTTATATTTCACTAATTAAAATTATTGTAATGAAGACATAGATAAATAGATCAATTCAACTACAGTCAGTTGGCCTGTTGTGTACAGTAGCTGTTTGGGATACGCTATTTGTACGCTAGGGGCTATACGCTAGAAATTGTTACTTTTGCAATGATGATGGAACTGCGATTATGTGCTGCGCGTCCTTGTAAGTCAGAACCACCGTGGCTAACACCATTGACCTGATCACCTCCTTGGCTTGAAAATCCGGAGTCAAGTTACTGTTCGAGAGGATATAAAAGCATAGGCAAAAATCTTCCATGGTGCTCTCAGGGAGCGGGTACTTAATTGTTAGAAACTTCCCCTTGCAGTAGCAAGTATTTCTTCTTTTTTTTAAAAAAAAAAGGTAAAGTTTTGAATAACTTCTTTTAGAGAAAGTTTAATAACATAAACGATTTACAGCTAATAATGATTGAAAACAGTGGAGAAATGAAACTTTTTCAACGCTAATGAGTTGTAATGGCGTATCTCTTTGCATTCTAAAAGTTGCTGTTATCTTTGCGCACCGTAAGTGTTTTTTTAAAAAAATTATATGCAGGTTTAATTATCGCAGACGTATATAGCCATATTTATAGATTATTTGTATTTGTTGTAGAAATCATTTATTATTAATGCAAGATAAAGTAATCGACAAATTCTAATAAATAATGCAAATAAGTTTATTTATTTAACAATAGAGCGCGCTAAATAATGCAAATAAGTTTATTTATTTAACAATAGAGCGCGCTAATAAAATAAATGTCCGAATAGGAGAAGCCATAATACATCACATCACATAGTATATAAAGCAAATGAAAAATATTAAATAATTATTTAAATTTAAAAAATATAATTTAAATTAATTTTTATATTTCACCAATTAAAATTATTGTAATGAAGACATAGATAAATAGATCAATTCAACTACAGTCAGTTGGCCTGTTGTATAGAGTAGCTGTTTGGGTTACGCTATTTGTACGCTAGGGGCTATTTGTACGCTAGAAATTGTTACTTCTGCAAGGATGATGGAACTGCGATTATGTGCTGCGCGTCCTTGTAAGTCAGAACCACCGTGGCTAACACCATTGACCTGATCACCACCTTGACTTGAAAATCCGGAGTCAAGTCACTGTTGAGAGGATATAAAAGCATAGGCAAAAATCTTCCATGGTGCTCTCAGGGAGCGGGTCGCGGCTGATGAGCGGGTACTTAATTGTTAAAGACTTCCCCTTGCAGTTAGCAACTATTTCTTTTTTTTTTTATTAAAAAAAAATAGATAAAGTTTTGAATAACTTCTTTTAGAGAAAGTTTAATAACATAAACGATTTACAGTTAATAATGATTGAAAACAGTGGAGAAATGAAACTATTTCAACGCTAATGAGTTGTAATGGCGTATCTCTTTGCATTCTAAAAGTTGCTGTTATCTTTGCGCACCGTGAGTGGTTTTTTTAAAAAAATTATATGCAGGTTTAATTATCGCAGACGTATATAGCCATATTTATAGATTATTTGTATTTGTTGTAGAAATCATTTATTATTAATGCAAGATAAAGTAATCGACAAATTCTAATAAATAATGCAAATAAGTTTATTTATTTAACAATAGAGCGCGCTAATAAAATAAATGTCCGAATAGTATATAAAGCAAATGAAAAATATTAAATAATTATTTAAATTTAAAAAATATAATTTAAATTAATTTTTATATTTCACTAATTAAAATTATTGTAATGAAGACATAGATAAATAGATCAATTCAACTACAGTCAGTTGGCCTGTTGTGTACAGTAGCTGTTTGGGATACGCTATTTGTACGCTAGGGGCTATACGCTAGAAATTGTTACTTTTGCAATGATGATGGAACTGCGATTATGTGCTGCGCGTCCTTGTAAGTCAGAACCACCGTGGCTAACACCATTGACCTGATCACCTCCTTGGCTTGAAAATCCGGAGTCAAGTTACTGTTCGAGAGGATATAAAAGCATAGGCAAAAATCTTCCATGGTGCTCTCAGGGAGCGGGTACTTAATTGTTAGAAACTTCCCCTTGCAGTAGCAAGTATTTCTTCTTTTTTTTAAAAAAAAAAGGTAAAGTTTTGAATAACTTCTTTTAGAGAAAGTTTAATAACATAAACGATTTACAGCTAATAATGATTGAAAACAGTGGAGAAATGAAACTTTTTCAACGCTAATGAGTTGTAATGGCGTATCTCTTTGCATTCTAAAAGTTGCTGTTATCTTTGCGCACCGTAAGTGTTTTTTTAAAAAAATTATATGCAGGTTTAATTATCGCAGACGTATATAGCCATATTTATAGATTATTTGTATTTGTTGTAGAAATCATTTATTATTAATGCAAGATAAAGTAATCGACAAATTCTAATAAATAATGCAAATAAGTTTATTTATTTAACAATAGAGCGCGCTAATAAAATAAATGTCCGAATAGGAGAAGCCATAATACATCACATCACATAGTATATAAAGCAAATGAAAAATATTAAATAATTATTTAAATTTAAAAAATATAATTTAAATTAATTTTTATATTTCACCAATTAAAATTATTGTAATGAAGACATAGATAAATAGATCAATTCAACTACAGTCAGTTGGCCTGTTGTATAGAGTAGCTGTTTGGGTTACGCTATTTGTACGCTAGGGGCTATTTGTACGCTAGAAATTGTTACTTCTGCAAGGATGATGGAACTGCGATTATGTGCTGCGCGTCCTTGTAAGTCAGAACCACCGTGGCTAACACCATTGACCTGATCACCACCTTGACTTGAAAATCCGGAGTCAAGTCACTGTTGAGAGGATATAAAAGCATAGGCAAAAATCTTCCATGGTGCTCTCAGGGAGCGGGTCGCGGCTGATGAGCGGGTACTTAATTGTTAAAGACTTCCCCTTGCAGTTAGCAACTATTTCTTTTTTTTTTTATTAAAAAAAAATAGATAAAGTTTTGAATAACTTCTTTTAGAGAAAGTTTAATAACATAAACGATTTACAGTTAATAATGATTGAAAACAGTGGAGAAATGAAACTATTTCAACGCTAATGAGTTGTAATGGCGTATCTCTTTGCATTCTAAAAGTTGCTGTTATCTTTGCGCACCGTGAGTGGTTTTTTTAAAAAAAATTATATGCAGGTTTAATTATCGCAGACGTATATAGCCATATTTATAGATTATTTGTATTTGTTGTAGAAATCATTTATTATTAATGCAAGATAAAGTAATCGACAAATTCTAATAAATAATGCAAATAAGTTTATTTATTTAACAATAGAGCGCGCTAATAAAATAAATGTCCGAATAGTATATAAAGCAAATGAAAAATATTAAATAATTATTTAAATTTAAAAAATATAATTTAAATTAATTTTTATATTTCACTAATTAAAATTATTGTAATGAAGACATAGATAAATAGATCAATTCAACTACAGTCAGTTGGCCTGTTGTGTACAGTAGCTGTTTGGGATACGCTATTTGTACGCTAGGGGCTATACGCTAGAAATTGTTACTTTTGCAATGATGATGGAACTGCGATTATGTGCTGCGCGTCCTTGTAAGTCAGAACCACCGTGGCTAACACCATTGACCTGATCACCTCCTTGGCTTGAAAATCCGGAGTCAAGTTACTGTTCGAGAGGATATAAAAGCATAGGCAAAAATCTTCCATGGTGCTCTCAGGGAGCGGGTACTTAATTGTTAGAAACTTCCCTTGCAGTAGCAAGTATTTCTTCTTTTTTTTAAAAAAAAAGGTAAAGTTTTGAATAACTTCTTTTAGAGAAAGTTTAATAACATAAACGATTTACAGCTAATAATGATTGAAAACAGTGGAGAAATGAAACTTTTTCAACGCTAATGAGTTGTAATGGCGTATCTCTTTGCATTCTAAAAGTTGCTGTTATCTTTGCGCACCGTAAGTGTTTTTTTAAAAAAATTATATGCAGGTTTAATTATCGCAGACGTATATAGCCATATTTATAGATTATTTGTATTTGTTGTAGAAATCATTTATTATTAATGCAAGATAAAGTAATCGACAAATTCTAATAAATAATGCAAATAAGTTTATTTATTTAACAATAGAGCGCGCTAAATAATGCAAATAAGTTTATTTATTTAACAATAGAGCGCGCTAATAAAATAAATGTCCGAATAGGAGAAGCCATAATACATCACATCACATAGTATATAAAGCAAATGAAAAATATTAAATAATTATTTAAATTTAAAAAATATAATTTAAATTAATTTTTATATTTCACCAATTAAAATTATTGTAATGAAGACATAGATAAATAGATCAATTCAACTACAGTCAGTTGGCCTGTTGTGTAGAGTAGCTGTTTGGGATACGCTATTTGTACGCTAGGGGCTATTTGTACGATAGAAATTGTTACTTCTGCAAGGATGATGGAACTGCGATTATGTGCTGCGCGTCCTTGTAAGTCAGAACCACCGTGGCTAACACCATTGACCTGATCACCACCTTGGCTTGAAAATCCGGAGTCAAGTCACTGTTGAGAGGATATAAAAGCATAGGCAAAAATCTTCCATGGTGCTCTCAGGGAGCGGGTCGCGGCTGATGAGCGGGTACTTAATTGTTAAAGACTTCCCCTTGCAGTTAGCAACTATTTCTTTTTTTTTTTATTAAAAAAAAATAGATAAAGTTTTGAATAACTTCTTTTAGTGAAAGTTTAATAACATAAACGATTTACAGTTAATAATGATTGAAAACAGTGGAGAAATGAAACTATTTCAACGCTAATGAGTTGTAATGGCGTATCTCTTTGCATTCTAAAAGTTGCTGTTATCTTTGCGCACCGTGAGTGGTTTTTTTAAAAAAATTATATGCAGGTTTAATTATCGCAGACGTATATAGCCATATTTATAGATTATTTGTATTTGTTGTAGAAATCATTTATTATTAATGCAAGATAAAGTAATCGACAAATTCTAATAAATAATGCAAATAAGTTTATTTATTTAACAATAGAGCGCGCTAATAAAATAAATGTCCGAATAGTATATAAAGCAAATGAAAAATATTAAATAATTATTTAAATTTAAAAAATATAATTTAAATTAATTTTTATATTTCACTAATTAAAATTATTGTAATGAAGACATAGATAAATAGATCAATTCAACTACAGTCAGTTGGCCTGTTGTGTACAGTAGCTGTTTGGGATACGCTATTTGTACGCTAGGGGCTATACGCTAGAAATTGTTACTTTTGCAATGATGATGGAACTGCGATTATGTGCTGCGCGTCCTTGTAAGTCAGAACCACCGTGGCTAACACCATTGACCTGATCACCTCCTTGGCTTGAAAATCCGGAGTCAAGTTACTGTTCGAGAGGATATAAAAGCATAGGCAAAAATCTTCCATGGTGCTCTCAGGGAGCGGGTACTTAATTGTTAGAAACTT
This sequence comes from Epiperipatus broadwayi, assembly GCA_028023455.1. Taxonomy (NCBI): domain Eukaryota; kingdom Metazoa; phylum Onychophora; class Udeonychophora; order Euonychophora; family Peripatidae; genus Epiperipatus; species Epiperipatus broadwayi. The sequence continues at coordinate 68,832 of JAQFVV010007319.1, read as the reverse complement.
CCCCTTGCAGTAGCAAGTATTTCTTCTTTTTTTTTTAAAAAAAAAAGGTAAAGTTTTGAATAACTTCTTTTAGAGAAAGTTTAATAACATAAACGATTTACAGCTAATAATGATTGAAAACAGTGGAGAAATGAAACTTTTTCAACGCTAATGAGTTGTAATGGCGTATCTCTTTGCATTCTAAAAGTTGCTGTTATCTTTGCGCACCGTAAGTGTTTTTTTAAAAAAATTATATGCAGGTTTAATTATCGCAGACGTATATAGCCATATTTATAGATTATTTGTATTTGTTGTAGAAATCATTTATTATTAATGCAAGATAAAGTAATCGACAAATTCTAATAAATAATGCAAATAAGTTTTTTATTTAACAATAGCAAATTCGCTAAATAATGCAAATAAGTTTATTTATTTAACAATAGAGCGCGCTAATAAAATAAATGTCCGAATAGGAGAAGCCATAATACATCACATCACATAGTATATAAAGCAAATGAAAAATATTAAATAATTATTTAAATTTAAAAAATATAATTTAAATTAATTTTTATATTTCACCAATTAAAATTATTGTAATGAAGACATAGATAAATAGATCAATTCAACTACAGTCAGTTGGCCTGTTGTATAGAGTAGCTGTTTGGGTTACGCTATTTGTACGCTAGGGGCTATTTGTACGCTAGAAATTGTTACTTCTGCAAGGATGATGGAACTGCGATTATGTGCTGCGCGTCCTTGTAAGTCAGAACCACCGTGGCTAACACCATTGACCTGATCACCACCTTGACTTGAAAATCCGGAGTCAAGTCACTGTTGAGAGGATATAAAAGCATAGGCAAAAATCTTCCATGGTGCTCTCAGGGAGCGGGTCGCGGCTGATGAGCGGGTACTTAATTGTTAAAGACTTCCCCTTGCAGTTAGCAACTATTTTTTTTTTTTTTTATTAAAAAAAAATAGATTAAGTTTTGAATAACTTCTTTTAGAGAAAGTTTAATAACATAAACGATTTACAGTTAATAATGATTGAAAACAGTGGAGAAATGAAACTATTTCAACGCTAATGAGTTGTAATGGCGTATCTCTTTGCATTCTAAAAGTTGCTGTTATCTTTGCGCACCGTGAGTGGTTTTTTTAAAAAAATTATATGCAGGTTTAATTATCGCAGACGTATATAGCCATATTTATAGATTATTTGTATTTGTTGTAGAAATCATTTATTATTAATGCAAGATAAAGTAATCGACAAATTCTAATAAATAATGCAAATAAGTTTATTTATTTAACAATAGAGCGCGCTAATAAAATAAATGTCCGAATAGTATATAAAGCAAATGAAAAATATTAAATAATTATTTAAATTTAAAAAATATAATTTAAATTAATTTTTATATTTCACTAATTAAAATTATTGTAATGAAGACATAGATAAATAGATCAATTCAACTACAGTCAGTTGGCCTGTTGTGTACAGTAGCTGTTTGGGATACGCTATTTGTACGCTAGGGGCTATACGCTAGAAATTGTTACTTTTGCAATGATGATGGAACTGCGATTATGTGCTGCGCGTCCTTGTAAGTCAGAACCACCGTGGCTAACACCATTGACCTGATCACCTCCTTGGCTTGAAAATCCGGAGTCAAGTTACTGTTCGAGAGGATATAAAAGCATAGGCAAAAATCTTCCATGGTGCTCTCAGGGAGCGGGTACTTAATTGTTAGAAACTTCCCCTTGCAGTAGCAAGTATTTCTTCTTTTTAAAAAAAAAAAGGTAAAGTTTTGAATAACTTCTTTTAGAGAAAGTTTAATAACATAAACGATTTACAGCTAATAATGATTGAAAACAGTGGAGAAATGAAACTTTTTCAACGCTAATGAGTTGTAATGGCGTATCTCTTTGCATTCTAAAAGTTGCTGTTATCTTTGCGCACCGTAAGTGTTTTTTTAAAAAAATTATATGCAGGTTTAATTATCGCAGACGTATATAGCCATATTTATAGATTATTTGTATTTGTTGTAGAAATCATTTATTATTAATGCAAGATAAAGTAATCGACAAATTCTAATAAATAATGCAAATAAGTTTATTTATTTAACAATAGAGCGCGCTAATAAAATAAATGTCCGAATAGGAGAAGCCATAATACATCACATCACATAGTATATAAAGCAAATGAAAAATATTAAATAATTATTTAAATTTAAAAAATATAATTTAAATTAATTTTTATATTTCACCAATTAAAATTATTGTAATGAAGACATAGATAAATAGATCAATTCAACTACAGTCAGTTGGCCTGTTGTATAGAGTAGCTGTTTGGGTTACGCTATTTGTACGCTAGGGGCTATTTGTACGCTAGAAATTGTTACTTCTGCAAGGATGATGGAACTGCGATTATGTGCTGCGCGTCCTTGTAAGTCAGAACCACCGTGGCTAACACCATTGACCTGATCACCACCTTGACTTGAAAATCCGGAGTCAAGTCACTGTTGAGAGGATATAAAAGCATAGGCAAAAATCTTCCATGGTGCTCTCAGGGAGCGGGTCGCGGCTGATGAGCGGGTACTTAATTGTTAAAGACTTCCCCTTGCAGTTAGCAACTATTTCTTTTTTTTTTTATTAAAAAAAAATAGATAAAGTTTTGAATAACTTCTTTTAGAGAAAGTTTAATAACATAAACGATTTACAGTTAATAATGATTGAAAACAGTGGAGAAATGAAACTATTTCAACGCTAATGAGTTGTAATGGCGTATCTCTTTGCATTCTAAAAGTTGCTGTTATCTTTGCGCACCGTGAGTGGTTTTTTTAAAAAAATTATATGCAGGTTTAATTATCGCAGACGTATATAGCCATATTTATAGATTATTTGTATTTGTTGTAGAAATCATTTATTATTAATGCAAGATAAAGTAATCGACAAATTCTAATAAATAATGCAAATAAGTTTATTTATTTAACAATAGAGCGCGCTAATAAAATAAATGTCCGAATAGTATATAAAGCAAATGAAAAATATTAAATAATTATTTAAATTTAAAAAATATAATTTAAATTAATTTTTATATTTCACTAATTAAAATTATTGTAATGAAGACATAGATAAATAGATCAATTCAACTACAGTCAGTTGGCCTGTTGTGTACAGTAGCTGTTTGGGATACGCTATTTGTACGCTAGGGGCTATACGCTAGAAATTGTTACTTTTGCAATGATGATGGAACTGCGATTATGTGCTGCGCGTCCTTGTAAGTCAGAACCACCGTGGCTAACACCATTGACCTGATCACCTCCTTGGCTTGAAAATCCGGAGTCAAGTTACTGTTCGAGAGGATATAAAAGCATAGGCAAAAATCTTCCATGGTGCTCTCAGGGAGCGGGTACTTAATTGTTAGAAACTTCCCCTTGCAGTAGCAAGTATTTCTTCTTTTTTTTTAAAAAAAAAAAGGTAAAGTTTTGAATAACTTCTTTTAGAGAAAGTTTAATAACATAAACGATTTACAGCTAATAATGATTGAAAACAGTGGAGAAATGAAACTTTTTCAACGCTAATGAGTTGTAATGGCGTATCTCTTTGCATTCTAAAAGTTGCTGTTATCTTTGCGCACCGTAAGTGTTTTTTTAAAAAAATTATATGCAGGTTTAATTATCGCAGACGTATATAGCCATATTTATAGATTATTTGTATTTGTTGTAGAAATCATTTATTATTAATGCAAGATAAAGTAATCGACAAATTCTAATAAATAATGCAAATAAGTTTATTTATTTAACAATAGAGCGCGCTAAATAATGGAAATAAGTTTATTTATTTAACAATAGAGCGCGCTAATAAAATAAATGTCCGAATAGGAGAAGCCATAATACATCACATCACATAGTATATAAAGCAAATGAAAAATATTAAATAATTATTTAAATTTAAAAAATATAATTTAAATTATTTTTTATATTTCACCAATTAAAATTATTGTAATGAAGACATAGATAAATAGATCAATTCAACTACAGTCAGTTGGCCTGTTGTATAGAGTAGCTGTTTGGGTTACGCTATTTGTACGCTAGGGGCTATTTGTACGCTAGAAATTGTTACTTCTGCAAGGATGATGGAACTGCGATTATGTGCTGCGCGTCCTTGTAAGTCAGAACCACCGTGGCTAACACCATTGACCTGATCACCACCTTGGCTTGAAAATCCGGAGTCAAGTCACTGTTGAGAGGATATAAAAGCATAGGCAAAAATCTTCCATGGTGCTCTCAGGGAGCGGGTCGCGGCTGATGAGCGGGTACTTAATTGTTAGAGACTTTCCCTTGCAGTTAGCAACTATTTCTTTTTTTTTTTTATTAAAAAAAAATAGATAAAGTTTTGAATAACTTCTTTTAGAGAAAGTTTAATAACATAAACGATTTACAGCTAATAATGATTGAAAACAGTGGAGAAATGAAACTATTTCAACGCTAATGAGTTGTAATGGCGTATCTCTTTGCATTCTAAAAGTTGCTGTTATCTTTGCGCACCGTGAGTGGTTTTTTAAAAAAATTATATGCAGGTTTAATTATCGCAGACGTATATAGCCATATTTATAGATTATTTGTATTTGTTGTAGAAATCATTTATTATTAATGCAAGATAAAGTAATCGACAAATTCTAATAAATAATGCAAATAAGTTTATTTATTTAACAATAGAGCGCGCTAATAAAATAAGCAAACAAAAAATTTTCTTTTAATTTGTTTAGTCTGAGAGCATTAATATTTATTAATTATTATTGTGTGTGAAAGTATAATTAGTGGTTAAGAGTATTTGAAAGATTGAAAATTGTGTTTTTTATTTGTTTTAAAGTTTTTTCAGTTTGTTATTTATATATATAGAATTTTTTTTAAAAAGTTATTATTTATTTTTTGTTTTGTTTTATTATTTATATATTGTTATTTTATATATAGAATTATTATTATTTTTTTATTTTTAAAAGTTATTTTGTTGTTTAGTTTTTTTGTAAATTTGTTATTAAAAGATTTACTTTTAAGAAAAATATAACATTCGAAAAACGTAAAATAAAAAAAATGGATTGTATTTGTATTTCAAAATGTTTATATAATCGGCAAAAGGAAATTAAGCGTGCTGTTGTAGAATGTACTATATGTGATGGCGTATATCACTTGAAATGTTTAAATAAGACTAGGAAGGATGTAAATGGTTTATGGTTATGTAGTCAGTGTATTAATATGTTAAAAGAGGTGAGAAAGTGTTTTCAAAGTGTAGATAGTCGAAGAATAGTGGGTGGAGAAAGTAATAGTGTAATGGAGATGATTAGTCAAAGAATAAATAAGATAGAGGAAGAATTGAAGGATGTAGAAGTAAAATTAAAATCATTAGAGATAAAATGTGAGGAGATAAAGGAATTATTGAGTAGGAATGATAAGGAAGAAATAGATAAGGAGGACCAGAAGATATTAGAAAATGTTATAGATAGAGCAGAAAAAGTAGATTATGAAACAATATTGATAGGAGATTCACTAATTAGAGAATGTGGGGATATAATTGCAAGGGAAAATAGAAGTAGGTATGTAAGAGTATGTTTGCCTGGAGCTAGAATTAGGGATGTAGCAGATAAAGTTAAAAAACAAGGTAGTAGAGATGTATATGTTATGGTGGGGACTAATAATTTATTAGAATCATCAGAGAGAATAATGGATGAGTATGTAGATTTGATTAGGAATTTGATTATGATTAAAGGAAGAGTAGGAATAGTTGGATTATTACCAAGGTTTGACAAGAGTTATTTGTTAGATAGGGCATGTTCTATAAATGAGAGATTGAAAAAATTGTGTGAGAGAAATAATGTTATGTTTGTGGATGTGTGGGATTGTTTTATTGGAAAGAGAGAGTTATATAGTAAAGATGGGTTGCATTTAGGAAAACAAGGAAGTGAAGTTTTAGGGAGTTTGATTTATAAAGAATTTTTTTCGGGAAACTTATAAAGGGGGGTGGGTTTTTAAATTGTAATATTATTAAAAAGAATGGATGGAATATAAGAAGTAAGCAAAAGGAATTTGATTTTGATATAAATATAGATATGGAGAAGGAATGGGTTTGTAAAATTAATGGTAAGAAAGTAATTTATAAGAAAGAAGAAATTGTTAAAATTGGGTTTTTGAATATGCAAGGTGGTAGGAAACCAGAAAAGTGGATGGAATTAAATAAAACAATTGAAAATGAAGAGCTTGAGTTATTAGCAGTAGTGGAAACACATTTAAGAGAAGAAGAAGAACCTATTTTGGAACAGTTGGTATGGCAGGGTATAAATAGAAAAGAAAAAGAAAAAAGGGGTGGTGGTATAGGTGTTATATCAAAAAAATATTTAAATATTGTTAAATGTCAAGAACACTTGTGGTTTGAAATAAGGTTGGGTAGACAAGAATGGATGGTGGCTATAGTTTATATAGCTACTGGAGATAGTCAAATTATATTGGAGTGGAATAGTAACATATACGAATGTTTAGTTAAGGATATACAAAGTTTTAAAGAAAAGGGGAAGAGAATAATGGTTATAGGGGATATGAATGGACATATTGAAGAAATTGATGATGTAGATAATAAAAATGGACAGCTTTTGAAGAATTTTTGTCAGAAAGTGAATTTGAGTATTGGAAATTTATTAAATATTTATGAGGGACAATACACATGGTCCAGAAATAATATATTTCACACAATAGATTATGTATTGGTAGAGAAAGAGGGAATAAATAAAATACGGAAAATTAAGGTATTTGATAATGAAGAAAAAGTATGCACTAGTGATCATAATTTCATTGTAATTGAAATGGTTAGTAATGTGATGGAGAATAGAAATAAAAGTAGAAATAATAGTAAAAGATGTGGATGGAGAGTAAATGATAAGAATAAGTTGGAAGAGTATAAAATACAAGTTGAAGAAATAATGCAAGAGTGGGTTGGGGATGAGTATAAGGATTGGTGTAAGGAAGTAGAAAAAGTTGCAAATAGGGTTTTAGGTGAGAATATTGAAAAGAATAAAAGTAATAAAAAAATTAAAATTAGTAAAAGTGTAAAAGAAAGGAAAGAAGCATGTAGAGAATATAAGTGTGCTATTAAGAATAAGGAAAGTGAAAAAGATATTAATGCTAAATGGGAAAAGTACTTAGAAAAGAAGAAGTTGGCTAAAATAGATATTTATAGAGAGAGAATAAAATTGAATAGTAAATTGTTGGAGGATATTAATAAAAGTGGAAGAGATGGAAGTAAAAAAATTTTGGAATTATATTAAAAGGAGAAATGTAGGGGAGAGAGAGTTAGTATTACTAGATGATGAGGGAACTGAGTGTAGTTCTAGAGAAGATTTAGAGAGAATCTTAAATAGTTATGTAATGAATATAGAAAAGATGTTAGATGTGAATGATAGAATATTAGAAAATATGAAAGAATATAGTAATGGGAATATTAGTTTTTCAGAAAATGAACTAAATGAGGTAGAGAAGAAATTGAAAAGTGGGAAGGCAAGAGGTTTAGATGGATGGGCAGCAGAGATGGTAATGAATTTAGGATATAGGGCAAAAGTAAAGTTATTATCCTGTTTTAATAAAATGGCACAGAATAGTTTTCCCAAGTAGTTGGAGTAATACAAGAGTAAGGTTATTATTTAAAGGAAAGGGTAAGGATCATAGAAAGTTGAATAATTATAGACCGATAGCGGTAACATCAGTTTTATATAAAGTTTTCTCATATATGGTGGCTAGTAAAGTTGTAAAATGGATGGAAGGGAATAATGTAGTGGGTGAAATGCAAGGAGGTTTTAGATTAGATAGGCGTATAGGAGATAGTTTATTTGTAGTTACACAACTTATGGATATGAGTAGGAATGCAGATAAACAGTTATATATGAGTTTTATAGATATAGAGAAGGCATATGATAGAGTAAATAGAAATAGATTATGGATAAGTTTAGCAAATTTGGGAATGGATGAAGCTTTAATAGATATTATTAAGAAATTATATGAAAATAATTATTATATATATCAATTAGAGAATATAGAATCAATTAAAGTTAAAAATGGTGTGGGACTAAGGCAAGGATGCCCTATGTCACCTATTTTGTTTGTGTTGTATTTGAGTGAAATGGAAAGAGCAATAGAAAGATTAGGAAGAGGGATAGAGATACCGTTAATAGGTAGTAAGGGAGTATATATTTTGTCAGGTCTTTTTTTTGCAGATGATATATTTTTGTGTGCAGAAAAAAGAGAAGATATGGAAGTTATGTTGAGGACATGTGCAAGGGTGGGTAAAGAGATGGGGATTAAATTTAGTGAAGAAAAATCAAATATAATGGTGGTTAATACTGAGGAAAGAGAAGATGTAGAATTTTTATTGGGAGATATTAAGTGTGGTGAATAGATATAGTTATTTGGGAATTATTTTAAGTAATCAGAAAAATTATTTGGATGAATGGGAGAAAAAATTGATAAATGAAGCAAAGAAAAGAAAGGGATTGATAAAGAAATTAACAGTATTTTCATATAATAAATATGATGTAGCTAGAATTATATGGAAAGGAGTTGCAGTAGCAGGGTTAACATATGGTAATGATGCATTATATGTTAGTAAAAAGATATTAGATTATTTAGAAAAAGCTCAAAGGGAAGTAGGAAGACATGCATTGGATGCAGAAGTATGGACAGCAAGGGAGGCAATTCAAGGAGAAATGGGATGGTCAAGTTTTCATATGAGAGATGCAAAAAGTAAAATGAAAATGTTTGGTAGATTGCAGTTTATGGATAATAAAAGAATAGCTAAAATAGTATTTAATTGGGTTATGAGTAAAGGACAGGTAACAAAATGGGTGAGAAAGGTAATGCGCTATGCAAAAGATTTGGATAAAGAATTTATATCAGTATATTTGTACAAAAGATGGGATGATTGTGTTAAGAGGATTATTGAGTGTTATAGTAGTAAGGAATGGGATAAAAGAATAAATTTATTAATAAAGACTAGGGAGTTAGAGAGATGGAGAAATAGTATGGAGAGTAAAAAGAGTTTAAATATATATAGAAATAAACAGAATATTAGGTGTGAGTTAATATATGATAATAGTAAGGAAAGTAGTTTATTGTTTAAGGCTCGAACGGGATCTTTAGCTACAAAAGAATATACATGTAAATGGAAAAATATGGGTGATTTATTTTGTAAATTATGTAAGGAAGGAATTGAAAATATTAGGCATTTGTTAATTGAATGTAAATGTTTGAAAACAGAAAGGGTACATATAATGAAGTTGTGGAAAAATAAATATGAAAAGAGTGATTATACAGAAAGTGAATTATTGGTTTTTATGCTAGGTTTGGGAAAAGATAAGGGGGATTTAGATATAAAGGTTATAGAGTTGACAAAAATTATGTTGTGGAAATGGGATAGAGCAGATTATGGGTAAATTTAGAGTGGGGAATGTAAAAGAAAGTGGCTAACAGGTTTATCTGGGCTTAATTGCTGAGATATTCTTGACTTCGTTTAAGGAGAAGCCATAATACATCACATCATCACATCACATCATAGTATATAAAGCAAATGAAAAATATTAAATAATTATTTAAATTTAAAAAATATAATTTAAATTAATTTTTATATTTCACTAATTAAAATTATTGTAATGAAGACATAGATAAATAGATCAATTCAACTACAGTCAGTTGGCCTGTTGTGTAGAGTAGCTGTTTGGGATACGCTATTTGTACGCTAGGGGCTATACGCTAGAAATTGTTACTTTTGCAAGGATGATGGAACTGCGATTATGTGCTGCGCGTCCTTGTAAGTCAGAACCACCGTGGCTAACACCATTGACCTGATCACCACCTTGGCTTGAAAATCCGGAGTCAAGTTACTGTTGAGAGGATATAAAAGCATAGGCAAAAATCTTCCATGGTGCTCTCAGGGAGCGGGTCGCGGCTGATGAGCGGATACTTAATTGTTAGAGACTTCCCCTTGCAGTTAGCAACTATTTCTTTTTTTTTTATTAAAAAAAAATAGATAAAGTTTTGAATAACTTCTTTTAGAGAAAGTTTAATAACATAAACGATTTACAGCTAATAATGATTGAAAACAGTGGAGAAATGAAACTATTTCAACGCTAATGAGTTGTAATGGCGTATCTCTTTGCATTCTAAAAGTTGCTGTTATCTTTGCGCACCGTGAGTGGTTTTTAAAAAAAATTATATGCAGGTTTAATTATCGCAGACGTATATAGCCATATTTATAGATTATTTGTATTTGTTGTAGAAATCATTTATTATTAATGCAAGATAAAGTAATCGACAAATTCTAATAAATAATGCAAATAAGTTTATTTATTTAACAATAGAGTGCGCTAATAAAATAAATGTCCGAATAGTATATAAAGCAAATGAAAAATATTAAATAATTATTTAAATTTAAAAAATATAATTTAAATTAATTTTTATATTTCACTAATTAAAATTATTGTAATGAAGACATAGATAAATAGATCAATTCAACTACAGTCAGTTGGCCTGTTGTGTAGAGTAGCTGTTTGGGATACGCTATTTGTACGCTAGGGGCTATACGCTAGAAATTGTTACTTTTGCAAGGATGATGGAACTGCGATTATGTGCTGCGCGTCCTTGTAAATCAGAACCACCGTGGCTAACACCATTGACCTGATCACCACCTTGACTTGAAAATCCGGAGTCAAGTCACTGTTGAGAGGATATAAAAGCATAGGCAAAAATCTTCCATGGTGCTCTCAGGGAGCGGGTCGCGGCTGATGAGCGGGTACTTAATTGTTAGAGACTTCCCCTTGCAGTTAGCAACTATTTCTTTTTTTTTTTTAAAAAAAAAATAGATAAAGTTTTGAATAACTACTTTTAGAGAAAATTTAATCGATTTCTAGCTGATAATGATTGAAAAATGTCACTACAAGTAAAAGCACCCCCACACATATATTCTATTTATTTTTAAAAACTTCATTTTTTATTTGGGATTGTTATCATTCAAGTAGAATAGTGTTTCCCAACCTTTTTTGGCTCGCGTACCACTTGGTAGTACATCACGCTAAATTGTACCACTTCATAAAAATGATTGTATTTCGTGAAATTTGTTATTGCAAGTGTGTTATTTTATTTGCATTATAAATGTTATAGGGTGATCATGTATGTATTCACATCTCATAATGAGACAAATTGCTTTGAAACATGCTTAAACATCACACCAGATTATAAACTCACTGTAACATTTATATGTATGTGTTTGTTCAAAGTTTCATATTTTTTCCAAAATAATTTATTAAAGATTATATTAAAGGTTATTTGGTACATATTTTGTTCAAAGTTTTTTCTCATGCCTTCATTTGGTTTTCCCGAATTTGAGTCTGTTTTCTCTTTTTCCGAGCATCTTGCTATTGGTTGGGCCATGGACAGGATAAATCCAGCATGTCCTAAGTCATGGTAAACATAACCTCAGGGGTTATCAGGCTATCTCTTGTTCTTGTTTTCTTTATATTGTTCAGCATGAAGTTAATAGGATTAAAATTTTGATGATTAAATACTAGTTTACATCAAGTAATCAACAATAGATGATCAAGAATTAATGAGAGTCTAATTCCTGGGTATGATCCTTTTCTGATACATTTTTTCAAATTAAATAATTTAGATTGATTTGCCTTGATCCGACTTATTATTTATCTACTATTTTGTCATATTTCATTTACTAATAAATAGTTTTAATAAAAACACAAAATTATACAAAACCACTTAATACATTCTACAGGCTTAAACCTGCATTTATATATGTACCTCGTATATGTATGTATAAATGGATTATTCTCCTGTACATGAGGGGTCAGAATGACTAATATGTCAACATGGGTAGGATGACAACCTTGGCACTAATAAGGGCTTTGAATGTTCCATCATCAGATTTTCAATGAAATGGAAGGCTGAAGAGTTGTGAGTTGGAATAGTTTGAAGCCTGCCCATTAAAGTATGAAGATTGGCTATTATAAAGCTGAGCACTGATTATATATATATGTGAGGATAGTAATCTAGACCAACTGATGAATGCTGGTTTAGCATGAAATACGTATATTGGTGATTATTTATCTTTTCAACATGTGTGTGATCAGGTGGGTCAACAATATGAGATGGCATTGAGAGTAGTGGGTCATGTGAAAGTCAGTTCATATCCCGCATATAAAAAACCAATTAGTATATTTTCTTATCATAATCAAATATTTTTATAAAATAAATTTAATGAGATCTTTGTGCTTGTTTCGAACAACATAATTTTTTGAAATTTGGTTCAAAAGATGCGAGGTATACCCTTAAGTCTACAGCTGTGTCCAATCTGCTTCGATACTTATTTTTTTTAAAAATATATGAAGAAAAAGCTCTTCCTACTAATTCCGTACTAGTAAACGGTAATAATAATTTATGAGCTTTCTCAGAAAGTTGTTCATATTCTTAAATGTTTAACCAAAAATTAATTAGATTGTGTAGTTTGAATTCTACTTGTAAAGTTCTGTCACATGATAATTCTATTAAATTTTCTTTATCCTTTATTGATAATGATGTAGCTTTTTCTAAATTTTCTGCATAGAAGGGGTTTGAAATCCAATTATCATTTGTGTTTTCGGGTTTTGGAAAATATTCCATGAAAGACAATTTTAATCCTATTAAATGTGCTATTATATTTTCTCGTATATCTTGGGACAGACTAACCTTATTTTCAAACAAAAAATATGTAAAGTTTCGAATACTTCCAGTTGATTGTTTTCGATACTTATATATATATATTACTGTTTCCAAAAATCTAATTTCTTAATCATACTTTCAATTTTATCATTAACATTAAAGATCGTTATTGACTGTACATATTAACAACTTTACTGTATAATATTAATTAAAATAATTTTTATGAATTGTAGGAAAAAACGTTTCTATATTTTTATGATTTAATTTTTTTTATCTCCGCCATTATTGATTATTTTTTGTGTACCACCAACCAGCAATTCGCGTACCACCAGTGAGTGGTACGCATACTGCAGGTTGGGAAACTGAAATAGAAAATAAAACACATAAAACTACAAAAGAAAGAAAAGCTGACAACATCAAAAAAGAAGATGCCACAAATTAAAAAAAGAAGGTAACAGAAAAAGGACACCCACATTCAACTAAACTTGATATTTTAAATTTCATTCATGAATGGAACTAAATTTGAACAAATCACAGGCATTTACCTACCAATGATTATGAATTCTATTTTACTTGATTAGATTAAAATCCTATTTAAACACATGAATATTTTAAACGCAAATCAATTTATTTGAACAGTTTTATACATGTGAATAGCATTTAACAATTATACATTTTAGCATCTTCCATTATTCAGCAATTGTACGTGTGGTATATTACAAGCAGAGAAGCTTAACACAATAACAAATTGCCAATTTTCTCTTTCCATAGTATATACCGTTATATTGGCAGCTTATTTTCCTGCTGCCATCTGGTCCAAGTTTTTATAATTAGTGATGTATAAATATTCATTTGTAGTTTGATTTCTCGATTTTTGCATTTATCACTGAAACATAAAATGTAACAATAAAAATACTCATGCATCTCCAGTAAACACCTTTAACTCCATTTTACTTGCCAATTGAAAAAACATAATTTAAATCAGTAGCATGATATGCCTATAGTTATTACAATATGAAGGTTCTATAAAGCATACAATTTCTGAACTAGATTAATATTTGTAATATTTATAGAGGCTAAATTTACTTCAAAAGAATTAAATTATTGTGGTAGCAAGTAGACATTTTTTCCACCATTGATTACCATCTTACATCGATATTGACAAATACCAGCACAAGTTTTAAGAAGGGAATTGGCAAGTAATAATTACTGAAAATTTACATACAGTGACAATAGAATAGACACTATTCAATTGTTAACATTTATTGTGATAGTGTGATCATTTGTTAGTACTTTTAATATTTCATGGTAGTTGAATAAAGAATATATTTCTAATTTTGAGTGTGGGTCTCATTCAATAAAGACAAATGTTTTATTATCACATGCTTTTACTTGATAATTTGGTCATTTGTAGTTATTATAATCATTTTCAGCTAATGGATTAAAATTCGTAAATTTAATGAGACTAACAATGGGTTGTTTTACAATAGCATGTTGAAACCACTGGAGGGCGTTATTTCTGTGATAGTGCACAGGAATATGCCATTTAGGCAGCCTCCCACCGCTAGTGAACATTCTATTTCTAATGCGTAAGCTTAGAAATAGTTCGTTCAGTACAAGGTGGCTGCTAGTGTCTATTATTTCTATGCTAATGCACAGAAGCATGACATCTAATCTGCCGCAGAAGCTATCGTGCTAAGCATTTTCGATGTGCGATCACATTTCACTTTTGTCTACAGTATCAGGTGAGGGTATCTGGAATTCCGATTGCCAAAACTATTTTAATATTCATTAAGACCACCTCCCCCTCTATCTGCCATCTTTTAGGAATGTCTACTAACAATTATCAGTAGAGTCTCATGCTTCCCTAGCCCTCATTTCCTGCTCAAAAAATTCGGCACGGGTAGATTCCAGCACGATTCGTATGAAATCACGCTCTAAGTCCTGTTTCTGCGAGAACAACGGCGAGCTTCATCTAATGGCTAAAATCGGAAAACATGCTACGAATGCCAAAGATTCTCTGACTGCTGCTGGAACCAGGTTATTGAACAAAAGAGCTTTGAAGCTGCATGCGTACTGTTCCTGAACAGCCCTAAAAGTAGCTTTTAATCACCGTAAATATATTGATGTGGTTTTTGCTAATTACAGTAAAAAGTTGGTCAACCTTCGAGTTGAAGCGTTACGTTCGCTTAGGATTTGAAACCACCACCCACCCCCCTTGTTCCCAAAGTTGGACCTTTCAGTTGTAAATGTTTGGTAGCATTAAATGGAAATCGATTTGGTATTTGGTAATTTATTATAAAACAACAAAAATATCAAAAAGAAGCTGATTTTGTCGTAGAATACCTGATTGCTGCCGATGTTAAAAAAAATGTAAGTAATGAGAAAAATAAAAAGTAACTATTTTTTAAAATTCATTTCGATTGATGTACCCTTTTTTTTGGGGGGGGGGGTTTTGTTTTCGTTCCAAACATTTTATTTGATAGATAGTAGTTTTGGTTTAAATGTGATCAACAAAAT
Source organism: Epiperipatus broadwayi (assembly GCA_028023455.1). Lineage (NCBI taxonomy): Eukaryota > Metazoa > Onychophora > Udeonychophora > Euonychophora > Peripatidae > Epiperipatus > Epiperipatus broadwayi. The sequence goes on along the minus strand of JAQFVV010007319.1, from coordinate 53,599 downwards.
CTAAAACATACATACATATAACAAAAAAATTTCCGGCGCCAAAAAATATAAAGAATGAAAAGAATAACAAAAAAAAAAAAGAAAAAAATTAAGTACTTTTTATTAAATTCAATTTTTTTTTTTTTTTGGTTGTTGTTGTTGCATGTTCCAAACAAATTTATTTGATATTACTTTACTTTGAAATGTGATAATAAACAAACCAGTTGGCGGCAGCCCCGTAAACATTATATTTATCTTTATTTACAAACACTGCCCTCCGACGGCTTCAACACGCTATTGTAAAACAACCCTAACAATGTAACATTATATAATTACCAAACAATGTGATATTTTTTTAAACTACTTGTCATTAATTAAATATGGTAGATTAATTTGATTTTGTGTTTTCATTTTGATAATGGAACAGAACCTATTCTGAAATTAAAACTTTTAATGGTAAATATATTTATTTTATTTAGATTTAGTAATCTCCCATGAGTCCAGATTTCATCAAATGTCTATAGATAAGAGGTGTTTTTTCCAAATCCTTTAATAGATTGATGATTTATTGTCCTTGTTAATATTTCATTAAAAATTGCCTATGTTTAAGGAAGGACTGAATGTTCAAAAGTGAGGAATACTGGGTGATTTTGGGATTAATTGAACTGTTGAAGCAGTCTAATTTACAACAATTTATATTGATTTCATTTTTAAAATTGCTTAAGTTTAAAAGTTATGTCTAAATTGTAAAAGCAAAATGCAAACCAAGTCATAATGAGAATTCACATATTGAGGATAGAACTTTAATAAGCATTTAGTCCTCATGGTTTGTGAAAATCTATAAAGATAGAAATAATTTGGAAAATATGTCATATATATTTTATTTTCATTTATATTAATCTTGACCGTTATTCTCTAACTATATGCATTCATTTTTTTTATGTAATAAGCATAAAGGTTTTGTATTGTAGTGAGATGATGGTCATCATTCTCATTATCATTAGGAATGTATTTTATGTTATTTAAAAGATGTAAGGGGCTTGAGAATTAGATCTAACATTACGCATAGATTAGCAATCACATTCTTAAATTACCTGTATTATAATATCAATACACTATTTTGTTATCATAATTATGTACAAACACCAGTAAATGAAAAGAGCTTTGAATGCTTATGCTTTTATTTGAGAAGTAATTGTAAGATATGGGAGTTTAATTTAATAGTATGTATTTTCTGAATGGGGGAAGATATTATTTATTGGTTTCACCAATTTTCAATTTAATAGATATTTAGTTTGTCTTGATTCAGGAGTCATTTTAAAATCACTTTATACAACAAATACAAATTCATCTTTAACTAGGAAAATATAATATAGTTATAATATTCATATTTTAACTGAAACATAGGCTCATTATATACCTGTGTCTATATATGTAATATATAGGGTATATGAGCACAGACTTTCACATGACCCATCACTCTCCACACTATCTCATAACACTGATACACTTGAACACATATGTTGATTTATCTTTTCAACATGTATGTGTTCAAGCGTATCAGTGTTATGAGATGGTGTGAAGAGTGATGGGACGTGTGAAAATCTGTGCTTATATACCCTATATATTAAATATTCATATTTTGTTAATTAAAATGATAATAAATTGTAATCTCATCAAATCGAGGTGATAGAATTTTGCAATATCAATTGCCAAATGATATTATAATGAAGATCGTGCTATAATTTTCCCAGCAGAGAGAAATTGTGATGGTAAAACTGTTTGATTTCTGAAACTTAAACAGGAAACAATAATTTTGTAGATTGGAATATGCAACTAATATCAACAACTTATAAATTAGGTCCATTTTCTTATCTTTATTTTCTAAAATGGATAGAAATTTACATGGCATTTGCAAAAACATCATCTCATTGCATATCTAAAAAAATATAAATAATTTACCTGTTTAAACTTTCTTTAATTTTTTATTTAATTGTATGCTGATACGTCAATGAGAAATTAACATGTGAAATGCATATATGTTTCGGAAACTGCTGCAAGAATTATAATGATATATATATATATTTCTAGGGATATAACATTTATTGCACTCTTGATATACTATTTGTTTAGCTGTTCTTAACCAATATTTTTGTTTTAGAATCCATTTACATTTTTATTATTAAAATGCTACATGCATTTAATTAGGAAAGGAAGACATTGCATTACCAACGAAAGTATGATGGTTTTCAATAAAACTTTCAAAATAGAAGGCATTTTTGCAGTCTATTCATTATGTTATGAAAAAATCTGATTTAAAACAATATTATATTTATACAATTAAATATTATATGCTAGTAAAGTTATTGCTATTAATTGTGTGATACTACTGTAGTTAAAATATTCTTATTTTTGTTGTTAGGTCATGTGAACTGTGAGTTCCTATTTTGTTTTAAATGTTGATAACTACCACCAATTGGTATTACACATATTATAAGGTCTTTAATTTATTTATTTATTTATGCTATTTTATTTATTAAATGAAAGTATGAAATGAATTCATATAGTAATTAATTTATGATTGTATTTATTTGCTATGTATATTTTTTGATTTTCAATTGTGAAGATTACTATAAAATAAAATATTCAATAGCTTATTCATTCTGTTATTTATTTAATTTCACAAGTTATTTTGTCTACTCAGTTTTTGTTATTCATTTCATCATCCCTTAATTTCAACTACATAAATGTCCATTTTTTAAATGAACAACTGCTTTGAATGTTGAAAGTAACTACAGAAAAAGGGATTTATATTTGTTGTGTTCATGAGTAAGTTAACTGTAAAACATGGCACCCAGAAAATTTAATCTTTTTCAGGTATCATGGAATAAAACTACCCATGTATTGTGATTTTAAGATTGATTATCTTAAAAATTGTGATAATCACAGAATATAGACAATGCTTCAAATGCTTATAGAAGAATTAATTGCAGGATTGCTCATTATCTTTAACTTCATATTGTACCGGTCGATTCGCATACTCACTCAAAGTCGATCTAGAATCTAGGCACAAGTTCCTAGAGTCCAATCATGGGTGAGATACACGTGTCAGAAACACTCATGAACTCTGCCCTGTGTACCAGCTTCTAGATTCACCTACTTATGAGCAGCAACTCCAATGATACTAGGTTATTTAATTGACCTTTGGTTGGCATCACACAGTGGAAAAACAAAGTGACTCAAGGGAAAATTATGGCAAGAGCATGCATACATTTGATATAGACAAGCATATATGTTTAACCTTAGCATGATCTTATAACATATCAAATCATTAGTAGTTTAATAATTATATTCTATAAATTTAACTAATCAGTTAAATTAAGAACTGCAATGATCAGATGTTTGGTTTTAATAATATATTTAATTATAAACATGAATAAAATCAGAAATTTATACATTTGAGTTATATTAAATAGTTAGCCTAATTTACAAATAAATTGTGTTGTGCTTATTCACACTTTAACATAGGTATTATGTACAAATCTAAATATTATTACTTTTAATGTGGCATTATGATATTTCGATAAATACACTAGCTTAATTATATAGCATATAATTATGACAATAATTTGCCTGGATTACAAGAAACACGACCTTGACTAAGCTCAGAATGTTACATAATTGTCGGTTAACTAACGGAGCAAAGTATCACAAGTTTATTACATGTGGAAATACATGCAATAAAGATTCATTACTTTATTTGGATGATTAACATATGTGGGAGTATTTCTATAAACTATTACCTCTTGAGTCATTAAGTGACACATCACTAGAAAATTAAGTAATTTGAGAAATATGTTTAGTTAGACCATAACATCACATATATAGATATTTATAGGTTGAAGTTTTTAAATAAGGAATATATGATTAAGTGTCGCAGTGTTAGCATAACAGCCAAATAAAATTTGTGGATCTGTTTCTTGGAAATAAGGTGTGTTATCATTTGAAAATAAAAAGATGCCAGCTTGCCATACCCACATTTCGTGGAATTGTCTTTTAGGAGTTGAGGGTCTAGGACAGAGTTGCAATGGATCGAACTTTGCTGAAATTATCTCATGCATTGTTCTGGTTATGCTAGATTGTCCAGGGTCATCCATCACCCTGATTACAACCTAAATGAAGAAGAAATGGCACAGGCATTCTGACACACATCTCTAGATAAAGTTTGATCATAAGGAATAATAGCCTATGCTATCAACGCTGGGAATAGACTAATAACTAGTTAAAATATATAACTAAGCTTATAACCTATAGCAATAATATCAAAGATGATGATATGATCGGATTTACTAAACGTAATTTAAAAGGTATGATTAGAAAACTATATATAAGTTTTATGATACACTAATGTTCTAATCCCCCTTTTTCATTATATTTCTTCAATAAATCTCCATATAGTTTAATATAATATAAAATTAAGTCTAAGGTGTGCTTTAAGAAAAAAAAGTAATCAAAGGTGGAACTTTATTTTCCCCCTATGTTGTTTACATAAAAATATAATGAATAAAAGAACATTTAAAATCTCCCAAGCTAGCAAGCATTTATAGTCTTAAAAGTAAAAACAAACTAATTAATCTGTTGGCGCTCCCCTCTAATGGTGAGGAGCTAAGCTAAAAATAACTATGCTGGCAAGGGTGGGAGTTTATCGAGATATCATTGTAAATATGTGTTAGATAAAGTATTAAGAAAATAATTGCCGCATCAAATTAAAAGTGAAATAAATTATGAGGTTAGCGAAAATGGTTATAGAATAAAATTGGGAGTCACTTATATTAAAGGATTACAGATTTAAAGATTTAAAAAATTAATTATAGTTTTAAATTGCTTTAATTGATTGATTCTAAATGATTTATTATAACTGATTTATTACTCATAACTCTTGATGATTTATTTAAATAATTGTTTCCAAATTAATGTATGTAATTTAGCCTGATAATAATATTTGCTTTTATTAAGAGTTCTTGTAAATAATATAAATTTATATTAAATTGAATTAATCAAATTTGAGCTAATTTCATTTAAATTCTCTTTTTAAACTAAGCTAAAATAAAGCCAAATTTCAGATTTCACTTATGTGAAATCTTTAAACTTACATTTCATTTTATTTAAATCTATGCCAATTTTATTATTTTCAATTATGTATTTGCTTATGCTATATTTGTTCAAAACAGAGTTTTACTCTTAGTTAAATGATTAGTGAGTAATGATTAGGTCTTCTCACACATATATGTAATATCGTGTATATTAACGCACAAACAAAACTCCGTTCTGAAATGGATAAAGTCTTATTTAAAAAGATATAGTTAAAGGCTCATAACCACTTTAAGATGGATTTGTTTTAAATGTGATATTTAATTAATATTTAGCTGAAGTGATGAAATACAGCATAAAGCTAGAACTTATAGTAATTATCTAAAATATGCCATTATCCTCCCTAGAATTATAAATGCCTATATAGATAGCTTTATAAAATAGATTCATAAGCTTTCCTTAATAGCATAATTATAGATGCTATATAATGAACTGATTTACGGTAGTTTCATGTAAGGAAACTTGTTTAGTGTCCTTTATTATTATATAATGTTGTAGTCAGTGGTGCAAATGTGTCTTTAAGAAATGCTAAGGCATACATACTTGTTGCTGTATCATTTCTAATGGGCATATGTGTAAGGGCTACCCCATTACTCTTAGTTCAGACAACTATGTATTCTTCAGATGGGCATCAGGTAAGCGCCACCTCATTCTGCATCCATAAGACTAGAGCATGATACTCCAGCAGCTTAAATTAGTTGTTTGATCACCCAGACTAAAGGTCTCTATTACACAGCAATGGGTACAGTGTTAAGGGAACCAGTACTTGGTACAAATCCCATGAAAAAGTGCACATTCGAGACGCAGGGACTCAGATTGTATATTTTCTATATGCCTTGGTATCTGAAGTCTGACTGCCAATCATCAGTTAATCCTGCCATATAATTGTATATTTCAGCTTTGATCTGAATCCAAATCTAGTTTTATAGGCAAATAAGCTATATAGAGAATATATTAAATAATTCACATTTAATAAATATTCTTTATAAATTAGAATAATCACTTCTGCTAGTTCTAAAGCAAATCTAAATCCTATCACATAGCGTAAACTAGGCATAGATCATCATGAGCAAATTAAACTAGATTTATAAAGTAATATTAAGGCTCATGAAATTGTAACTTAAAATAGTGTAAATCTCCATCACCTGCGAGTGATATACATATGACAACCAAAGTAAATTAACTAATTTGTAACCAGATAACTAATATCACCTGCGATTGATTTAAAATGTCATATGTATATAAACCAAACTACCTGTAACCCTTAAAATCATCACCTGCATGTGAACTAAAACATCAGATATTAAATTGTAATCCCTATAATCATCACCTGCATGTGAGACAAGCTATATAATCACATTCAAATTATTATTTCATTTATTAATTTTATTATTTAAATATTTGGCTTTCATTAAATTATTTTAAAGTTTAAATTCTGTTTAGTGTCTCAATTTTGCTCATTGTTAATGATCATCATTATTATTGAATCACTATTATTTGCTAGTTATTAAATCATACTATTGTTATTGAGTAATTGTTGGTAAGTCATTATTAATTAATTAGTTACTAGTTATTAAGAATCACAATCCATATTTAGTTGTGTTAGCCACACTCCATCTATATAGCTATACTGTTAATGTGCCAGTCTCTATAGTCTCATGTTTTACCAATGTGCTACTGCCCGCACGTGATTAAAGAGAATTCTTATGTGGCCTGAAATATGTCATCCATAAGATAGTAAATCTTTGAGCACTAGTAAAGGAACCGGGGCTAAGTTGGACAAGACTCGCAACAACCTTAATTATAATCAGCCTTGGGATGATTTACTAAAACTCTGAATTTTGTTGCGCAAATGTACAGATTTGACCGTTACAACAGTATGAATCAGTTCAAATGTTTTATTAAGAATTTTGCCCAATTTAAAACAAAGTTTAATTGTAACTCACTGTTGACCATGTGTTAAAGTATGAAGCATATTGTCACATTTCATGTCTTAATTCAACAATTAATTTATCAGAACACCATCTGGACATTGAATCACAACTCCATTAGAATGGATATCTAAGATGCTTGTGATGTAACAAAAGGAAATACTTTAATAGGACTATTAATTAAATCAAAACAATACACACAGACTCATAAATATTATTAAATACTTTATAAACAATATAAATAATCTAGAAATTTTTATTAATGTATTGTCAAGCTGTAATTCTAAAGAGAGAGTAATCAAACCTTCACACATGCACTTTAGTATAATATGCAATTAATGATAATAAATACAAGTAAACTCTCGATCCATCTTATCTTCATACCTAAGTGCAATTATATAGGCAAATCTTATGCATCTTGGAAAGAGAGCCATTCTTATCTTTTCAAAGTCTTTATCTTGTGAATTGAATCAAGAGTTTAATAGCAATTATTATTGTACCGTCTATTGGTATCTTTAGGGCTTATATGATTTATATTGCTTATGTATTCAGTGACCAAATTATGTCTGCTCTGATAATTTATTCATTAAATGTCAGGTAATTTTGGGAATGTTATTTTTTTCCTGGTCACACAACCCAACTTAATGTAACTAAATTTTAATAATAATTGAGATCCGAATCAGATTTTAATTTATTTGTAAGGTGCCAATATTCTATACGTGAGTCCACTGACCACCCCTTCCCACATATCTTGATTAGTCACAATTACACAATCATTTGCTACATCTTGGAGGACTGTACTTTTTGATATGGCAGTGGCAATTTATTTAGCAAAATAATAATAGTACAATTTAAATATTACTCTAGTAATAATAAACTTAAATAGACAACAATGCAAATTATATTCATAAGATTTATTAATTTATCATTAAAATATTTAATACTAATAAGAGAATAAAAGTATAAAAATCAAATTTAATTGGTTACTAAAAGTTATTTTTAGCCGTTTGACTCAACCCAGCATTTGATAGCATTACAGTTATGAAAGTGATCATTTCTAATCTAGGAAATAGTTTATTACCAGTAACTTAAGGTCTTCATATATAACACTATGTGGATTACCATGCATTGTTTTATTGTTTGTCCTGGGAGGAATATGATATATATTCTTATTCTAACTTGTGGTAGTGTGTAGTTCAAAGATTCAGGTGGGCAATGGCTCCACTCTCGGCATTCTATGACTTCAGGAAGGAAGAAACATCAGCAAATGAACTCCTACTTACATATGTTATGATTCACCCCACTAGTGAGAGTAATATAACCTCATAGAAAATTCAGTTTTATAGTAAATTGTTTCTAAGACATAGGTCATGATGTATTTTTTTTGTACTCCCTCCCCGATTTTAGTCAGCCACACACGTGTTTACATTTGGATTTTGACAATTTTAATCTATTTTTGTTTCCGAAGTCATCTTTTTACTTAATGCCAATTGTTGTACAAGAATTTATATTCTTATCTTAGTAAAAATCAAAGCTACAGTTTGTTATTCGTTTTTTTTTCTTTTCTATTTCTTTAACAAAAAAATAATCTACATTGTCTAAAATAAAATCAGACCATATCTAAAAAGAAAATGTGGGGGGGGGGGGGGATTTAATAATTTAAAATTCTAAATTTCCAATGCAAAAACTTGTACCAAAAATATGATACAATATTTTCCATTATTTTATATTCTCAATTTTATATTTTGTTTGCCTTGGTCTATTTCTCCCCTCCGATTTCAGCTTTTATTATTACACAACATGGCATTTATTTGAAATTTAGTTCAAACTTTTTTACTTATGCTGGGCCATTTATGGCACATTGGCACCCACATTGGACAGCATTTATAATGATCCACCACATTTGACAATACTTTGACAGCACTTGGATTTTATTTATTTATATAAACTCTATTCTTGATACATTATTTTTTATTTAGATATATTATGATTTTGGATATAATGGTTATTTATTTGCATTTTATTTTATTACATTTTACTTTACATGATTAACTTTTTTTATTTAATGCCTGCAGCAATGGAACGTACATTCAAGCAGAGGGATAGACTACTATTGATAGATTTAACCATCTATGGCACTTACAGCCAGATTAAGACTACATAAATGCACAGCTCAATCATATTTGCTGGCTACAGCATCTCTGCTAGATCAACAACCTGCATACAAAGCATTTTGTTTTGAGAATATTTCTCAGGTGCCATCTGATAATTTTATATATAGCCAACATGCCTGGATATCAGGCACATAAATTCAGTGCTTGAAATATACCCTGGCTAATTCACACCCTTGATCGGGGACCCAGCATGGTATTACATAACACATGAAAATATTTTTCATCTTTAAATTACTGGTGATGCACTTAAAAGATAATATAACCCAAGTAACATTTAATCAAACAATTTTTTATTCTTATGCACACATATCTCAATAAATATTACAATATAATTAAATCCAGAACATAAATAAATAATTAAATATTAATGGTTAATAATTCACTATTGTTAATGTCCATTATACTTCATTTCATTAAAGATATATTTGTCTAGACAATTTACAATTCAAAAAGTATATTTACCTAGGTTTTTATTATGATGAGATGATATCTTTCTGCAGTTGACAATTTCTTTTGGATTGAATTTTTTTTTGGCTGATCTTTTGGTGTCCAACAATGGCTTCATGTGCTTTCTGTTCTGAGGGATAATGGAAGAGTATGTATTAGGCATTGGTCCTGGTAAGAACAGTTGATGGAGCAAAAGACTTGGGGCATGTCTAACAATGCATGTTTCTAGTTCTGCAGTTTCTTTGGTTATATTTTTCACAGCCATAAAGACTGGCTCACTGCAGGTCATATTAACTATGCTCTCAGTGACAAATGGATCAACAAATTGGTGAAACTGGAAAACCTTCAAGAACTTTTACAAAAATTTTTGAAACAAAACTCAAACTGCATAACAAATTTTATTATAATTTTAATCTGGATTTAATTTATTTTATTTTTTTAGTTATCTAATCTTTTTTTAGATTTATATATCTTATCAACCAGGAATCCTTCCAAATTAATTGTATTCCTGCCAATGAGGTAGTTTGATTTATTTTGAAAATAAGCCTGCTAATAGCTCTAAACAAGCATCTCACCTAAGTACAGCAAAAGAAAGCATTTAAGCAATCTCTATCTACCAGCTCCCACATCCCCAAACTAGTTTCAAGCTATTGGCTATCCTCAGTGAAGTGCTGGAAGCTTCAGACCCTGGATCTAAAATACCAACTCAAACTGCTATGTAGTTATATGTACCTGAACAAACACCAGCTAACTCATACATAAACAGCCATAGCAATATAACTTCACAGCAGCTCCAGCAGCAAAATGGTAATAGTAAAAAAATCAAGTCATACATCACCTGATTCAATTCTCCAAGCTTGTATTACAAACATAATAAAAGTGGGCTACTAATGGCTGTTAATATATGAGTTAGCTGATGTTTGTTTAGGCCCGATGTTGGAAAATTTCTATTTAATAGTCAAACATTAGATAAATACTGGCTTTAAGTAGATATTGTAGATCTAGTGTCTGAAGTTTCTAGCATCTCACTGAGGAGAGCCAATAGCTTGAAACTAGTTTGGGGATGTATTTAGGTGAGATGCTGGTTTAGAGCTATTATCAGGCTTGTTTTTATTACCTTCATAATACAAGTTTGGAGAATTGAGTCACATAATGTATGTCTTGATTTTTTCTACTATTAAAACTTATTTTATTAATTAATTTTATTTTAATCTTTTACATTTATTTATTTTTAAACCTTTATTCATTTTAATTTATAAAAAGAACAGAGAGCAGGTTTTAAATCTTTAACCTGTCTGGATTCCCCCCCCCCCCACACACACACACTCTATTCTTACTAAAACAGTTTTATTCTTAAAAAAAAAAATGCAATCTTTCATTTTACAAAATTATATTTTAAAATCTAATTTTAAATATATTTTTTCTTGTTTTGCTCTTATTTTTCCTTTCTTTTTGTAGCTTAGTAATTTATTTTAACACATGTATATTGTAACCTGTCTACATTGAATTATCATGTATAAACTGTACAAATCAATCCTATCCTTGGCTTAGCTTAGATATCAAAATATAAAACATAAAAATGCTACTTTATAAAACTCAACAATTAACTAGAAACATATACTATATAATATATAAGGTAGACTTAGGAGACAGTTACAATATAACAGTTTCAGTATTAAGAAAGCATATAGAATATACTTCCCAATGGCATTGTTATTGCAAAAATCTTTCTACCATTATTCTGGTATATTCCTTAGGAAAATTTCAACAACATACAATGATTAACGTAATCTTTTATTAAAATAGTAATTATTTCACCTTAACTTATCTATTAAATTACATACAAAATAATAAAATCCAATGCATTCTAAAATACATTATAATAATTATTACTACCCTATAAGACATTCCAGAAACAATTTCTCTCATAAACTCGTATAACATTTTTAATTCCAAGAATAAACTCAAATTAATTTTAAAATAATAATCACTTGATTTCAAAAGTATTTTCATTACAAGTTACCATATAATGTTCTTAAATAACATACTTAAATAGTTATAATTAAATTGTCAAGTTCTTCTTTATAACGCCAGTACTCTAAAATTTATATATATGTGTGTTTATTTGAACAAGAATAATAAATAAGAAACTCTTAAATTAAATAATATCTAATATAATTAACTATCAACCACATATAACATTAAAATATCTGTACAATTATTTACATTGGTAAAATCAATACCTTATGTACTTACACTTCTTTTAAATTTAACATTCATATTAAGCAAGTATTCTATTACTTAAATATTACATTTAAACTCAACATGTACAATTTTTACATTTATAAGTTCTTAATTTGGGTTCGATTTTAGTTTTCTTTCAATGAATAAGGCAGTTTTTTTTAATATTTAACTTGATGCATAAATGAAAATGGTACTTGTGTACTAAATATGCAATGAAGAAAAGATAGGCCTCTTTACATTTGTATCAATACACTGGTATCTTTTGAATGTAATTTTGCCAACCATTTACAAAGTTATCAAACCATACAAAGTTACCGATGCATTGATACAAATGTGAAAAGCCTTTCTATCTTTTCTTCATTGCAGGAATAGTATGCAATATTTTAAAAAAGGATCAAAAATAAGTATTATAGGAGATATAAATAAACTTTATTTTATATAGTGTGATGTTTATAAACTAATATTAATAATCAGCATTAAGTTATTGCACATAATATGCTTTGTAGATTTTTAACAATAAGCGAATACTTCCACTTCAAACACAAGATAAGTCTTTGGAAAAGATAGAATGAATCCATCTATCTTTTTGAACCCAAACGCTTATGTATGGGAAAATCTTAAGTATTTGAAAGTGAGAGTATAAAGATATTAAGCAATCACTTTAAATTACTTTTTACATGCTTGAATAAATGACACTGGCAAAATTTACGATACGTCATTCTTATCTTGTGTTTGAAGTGGGAGTAATCATTTACTGTTAAAAATCTACAAAGTGCATGTGCAATAGCTTAATGCTGATTATTAATATTACAGTTTATAAACATCACTCTATATAAAAGTTTATTTAAATACATTTAATTTCAAATAAAAATGACGTATCGTAAATTTTGCCAGTGTCATTCATTCAAACATGTAAAAAGTAATTTAAAGTGATTGTTTAATATCTTCACACTCTCACTTTCAAATACTTAAGATTTGCTCATACATAAGCATTTGGGTTCGAAAAGATAGATGAATTCATTCTATCTTTTTGTGTTTGAAGTGAGAGTATTCATTTATTGTTAAAAATCTACAAAGCACATGTGCAATAGCTTAATGCTGATTATTAATATTATAGGAGATGCTTAATGCTGATTATTAATATTATAGGAGATGTACTTGTAGGAAATCTACACAACTAAGCTTTGACACATAATTCAGTTTTCAAAAAAAACATACTGACATAGTTTTTTCAAAAACAGATTTACAAAATTATCACCAGGCTGACATGAATAAAAATTTTTGATCTATCTTGAAAACTATACACGCTGTTGGTAGATTGAATCCAAAGTACTGAATAAAACTATCAAATGTTACTTGACAGACACATAATACAATCACTAAATTTTAATTTTATTAAATATTTTCAAAAACAGAAAATCAAATAGATATAGATGCTACTTACACTAATAAATAAAACAGGAATTAATCTCATTTCAAAAAATTAATTGAATTTTTAGTTGATCACAGAAAATTGACACAGTCTTCCCTCTAAAATGAACGTATGTTGCAGAAAAATATGATGCATGTGATCAGATTTAAAAAAAAAAAAAATTTAGACTGATAAGTAAAAATAAATTATAAAAATTTTGGGTATTACCGAAAAACAATTTTCAGAAAACATATCCCTTTTTGATAAATACACAAAACAAGGAATTCACAACTATAAATAACAGATTCGGACTTGTTGATTTTTACTTGGTGAAAAAAGGCTTTTGTCAATTGTCAAATCACAAAAGAACAAGTAGATTATGGGAAAAAAAGTTTTTGCAAGTGACAACTATAAATCAAGCCAAATAAGTGCAATCAAAGCAGGTTTTAAATTTGAAAATCACATTTTTCAATATCCATTGCAGAGTTTATGTGAAAAGTCCTCCAACCTTCTCTTTGTTGCATGTTTAGTACACAAGCCAAACTATAAGAAATCAAAATAAATTTTGGAAAAAATAGTTTTTGCAACTGACAACTATAAATCATGCCAAATAACTCCCATCAAAACAGGTTTTGCATAAGAAAATCACATTTTTCAGTATACATCACAAGGTTTATTTTCTCCTATCTTCTCTTTGTACACAAAACATTAAATTTTTGTGTAAGTCATATATTTTTAAAATTTTAGACTGTCAGATAACATTTTATATACTCAGTATAATGAATCAATTAAAATTTACAATATATATATATATGCATTCTTGTGATTTGAGAAAGAAGATGCTCTGAGGAAGGTATATTGTAATGAAACATCAGCATTTAGCAAATAATAATAATATGACATATATGTATATTGTAACCATATGGTTGGATATTTCAGATCATAGCAAATAGTACTTTTTCAAAAGCATACCTAGTTATCCTGAAAGCTGAATTCCCTTACTATTATTTTAGTAAGCTTTAGGCTTACTAAATGTTATCAATGCTAGCACTTACTGCAACAAGTTAAAATTTAACTTTGCTGCTTCTTTATTTTGATATTTATTTGTATTATTAATAATATCTAGACTGGATAGCAGACATAGCATTTCACTTTTAGAGGAACATCATTAATTTTAATAACTTAGACAAATTCATTAGGTGCCAGGGTAGGTTCAGACACTAGATCTGAAATACCAAAGCCAAGCCCTTAACTAAACGTTATCTATTGAGTGGAAAATGTGAAATTTTCAGACACCTACATGTCTTCAAACCCAGCTATCCAACTCAAATAGCTATATGGGGTTGATAGATCTTCAGCCATAACACATATTAGTAGTCTTAGCAATATAACATTGCATAAGACTTAAGACAGAGACTATAAATAATCAAAATAAGTCATAGATCAAATGACACTACTCTCTTAAGCTTGTAAGTTATATACGGTTCCTGGCAGAGATATTTTAAGTGCTGGCTCTGGCTAAGCATTTATCACAAAGCTTGTTGAGGAATTGGCAATTCTCATTGTTTATAACTTACAAGCTTAAGAGAATAGAGTCATGTTTGGTATATGGTTAACACTAACCAAGTCATAATTTGCAACTAACATTGTCTGCATTAATTATTAGGTGTTACAATGCCTGACATGAGATAAATGTATTTCTGTATTATTCCAGATTTATATATAATTCAATATGATACTATTTACTCAAAAGAAAAGATTACTAATATAAAAGTTTATTTTCAAACAGTGTCCAAATATCTAAGTTGAAAAAATATGAGTGTAATCAGGAAGGAATAATAATGTAAAAATACAACTATTCTTCTGTTACTGAAAAAATGTTATAAAGAACATTTCTCTAAGACAATCTGGCACCAAATCCTAGTTAAGATCATAATTGTTTATATAAAAACATAAAGTAAAAAAATGAATATGTTATAAACAGGAGTGCTGATATGATGTTGCATGGACAATACAACAGTATGATATAGGTGAAAAATACTGATATTAATATTTGAATTACATTAAAAACATAAGGTAAAAAAATGGATATGTTATAAAATGTTATGTCCAATATTGATTATACATTGACTAAAGAATTATATGTAGTAATGGTACATGATGAATCATGTTTAACTCAAGAAATTTAAAACCCAATTTAAAAGGGAATATAAATAGAATCATAATTCTGTAGAACAATGAATGATTTAAACAATGAGATTGTTTCAAAAAATGTGCCATTTTCAGAAAAAAATACTTTCTAAGGGTTTTTACTGAGATAGCTATCTACAGTTTTTTACAGCTAGCATATTCCATGTTCAAACTCAGTTATATCCTTCAATTGTCATGTGCATGTCATACAGTAGAATAATCAGATAAAAAAATGTGTAATTTATTAGTGAGATTTACAGATAAATATATAAAATTAAACCATTAAGCATCACATGATCACATTTCCTATACTAGCACATTAATTGTTGATAAACAGAGCAAAACTCTCCATACAGTATTGCCACGTGCTAAACAGAGTAATCAATGGATGCCAGAAGGCTTGTGCATAAAATCCCCATCTACTACCTACTCAGCCAATATCCCCAGACTAGTTTCTGGCTTGTGGCCTTCGTCAGTGAGGAGCTTTGGATCTGAGAGCACTGCATCTAGATCTTAGGATCTAATGCAACCACCTTTTATCTCTACTTAACTACAAAACTATGAGCATGAAATTGAAAACAAAAAAAATTTTCAATCTAAGCTCAATAGCTTATATAGTCATATGGGTCTGAACTCAGTTCAGCATCCATACATTTGGGTGTCTTTGGCTCTTTTACAACCATAGCCACCACTATCCTATTAGGCAGGATTGGTGTTAAGCCATTAAGCATCACATGATCACATTTCCTATACTATGTTTCAAAGCATACTTTATTGATTAAAAAACAATGATTACTTAGGTAAGATTGGGCTTACCCAGTAAGCATAAGTCTGTTCCTGTGTCTAAACAGTTCTGTAGGGCATAAGTTTGTTCACAGATATATGAAAGAGCTTTCTCTTGAGTTCTTTAAGTTGTGTTTTTGCTACTCTTAAGGCATCAAAAGTTGCCTGAATTCAGCTTGTCTAATTTTTTTTATATATACATTATGTTGATGGACCCCATCATGTGTGTCCTGCTGGTTTTGGTGTATTGGGTTCTTTTTCTTTTTAGCTGTGTTATTCTGTATCTCTTTTACTGATTTTCAACTATAGTGCTGATTTTATTTTAAACAGTGACCAAGTTGCAGCAAAAATATCTGGTGGTGCTAGCATGTTATCCCTTTCTTTTATTTTTTCTAGCTTGTGGTGGAAAGTGTTGAGGTTTTGTTTTGCATTGTAGTCAAAATTGAATTTACATCTGGTGTACCAATATGCATACAAGCTAAATGTCGCTGCTCTTATTGTTGGGATTGCATTTTTTTTGTATACCTGGAGAATTTTTGCCATTGTTGTGTCTTTCTGATGGTAGTTATTTATCATTATTTGTCTTACCTTTTCCAAGCCCAGACAATTGTTTAGAAAATGATGTTGTGTTTCTTCTTTTCTTTGGCACAATCTGCACAGTGGGTCTATTTTCGTAAAGAACCTTTTAAAATGGATGAAATGTGATGTAGGCAAGGCAGTCAGATTTACTTTGACTATGAAGTCAAAGAATTTAGGCTCCAGATACCAATTTTTATATTTTTTAAGGAGCTGTGCATTGTTTATTTCAAGGACCTTTTTGTTGTTGATATCTTGTTGTGTCTGCTCTATTAGGCTATGTATGTGCCAATATGTGTATTTAATTGGGTTAGACAGGGTTATTTTGTCCCTTTGATTTCTTATGCTGTCTAAAAGTGTGGCTATATAGCATTTCCTATACTAGCACATTAATTGTTGATAAACAGAGCATTAGATAGGGATTTTATGCACAAACCTTCTGGCATCCATTGATTACTCTGTTTAGCACAGGTGGCAATACTGCATGGAGAGTTTTGCTCTGTTTATCAACAATTAATGTGCTAGTATAGGAAATGTGATCATGTGATGCTTAATGGTTTAACACCAATCCTTCCTAATGGGATAGTGGTGGCTATGGTTGTAAAAGAGCCAAAGACACCCAAATGTATGGATGCTGAACTGAGTTCAGACCCATATGACTATATAAGCTATTGAGCTTAGATTGAAAATATTTTTGGTGTTTTCAATTTCATTCTCATAGTTTTGTAGTTAAGTAGAGATAAAAGGTGGTTGCTAGAGGGTTGCATTAGATCCTAAGATCTAGATGCAGTGCTCTCAGATCCAAAGCTCCTCACTGACGAAGGCCACAAGCCAGAAACTAGTCTGGGGATATTGGATGAGTAGGCATTAGATAGGAATTTTATGCACAAGCCTTCTGGCATCCATTGATTACTCTGTTTAGCACAGGTGGCAATACTGTATGGAGAGTTTTGCTGTTTATTATATAAACTTAATATCTAATTTATTATTACTACATGAAACATAAAGCCCTTAATTACAACTTAACACAAAATAACATTAGAGAATACAATATTTACATAGGAATAAAATGTCCCTCATTATATTCATTGACTCACATAGACATTGATGGTTATGTGCATATATATATTGTACTGATTTAGGTCATTACATATTTCTAGTATTTACTGAGAGTGCATTTTATTGAAAGAAAATTTTAAAAAATGTTATTTTAAAAAAAGTTTAAAATTCAGAAAGATTTTCATGAAAGTTTGAGAAAAAGAAAAGAACAAAATAAAGGGGAGGGAGAAAGATTTCGGTAATGAATAATAAAGGAAAAACAATTAACATTGTTAGTTTTAAATAAATGTACAACATAAATATCTCATTTTTGGCCATTAATATGGAATGTGTGTCTATAAATAAAAGTTAAAAGAAAGGAATTTTCTTAAAATGATAAAATTGAAAGCTAATGCAATGCAAATAAAAGAACTGAAAACTTAAAATCAAAACAATGGAAATATAATTAACAAACAAAAGGGACTATGTACTATTCTTTGATTAAAATAAAAAGCCAATGGAAGGACTAGAACGAATCTTGAAGTGTTTAGTACAAGGAATGAAAGCGCAATAGGATTGCAGCAGATTGTTCGATCGATCCTCAGATAAAGAACACTCTATATAAGGGAGATTTTGTATTGTTATTTTCATTCATTCATTAAAAAGTTATTAATTAATCAGAATTCATCAAAATTTGATCTAAAAAAATATTGAATAACTCAGAATGAAAGTCCTATCATATAGTATGCATTGCTGAACCCATTGGATTGTGCAGCCGGACTGAACCCTCTCTGCAATAACACCAGCAGTTAGTTTGAGGGAGAAATCATGTTCATGTAAAAACTGGAAATCATTGTAGTGTCCATGCCAAGATCCACAAGTAAATTCCTATACATACCAAATGGTTGGAATCAGGAGAATCAGCAGAAATCTACATTGCCTTATTCGTGTATGAAAGTGTTCAAATCCTAGGTAAATCATTCATTTTCTTTTGTCTTCAAAATCTTGATTCATAGCCAAAAATAAGAGAAACTTTTAAACATCTCAAGAACTATAAGTTAGATTTAATCAAGTATAGAACTATTAATTCCATGAACTACATGCATTAGCTTTTGTAATAAGACTTTGAAATCAGATATCTCATTAATTATGTATGCGTTGTATGATTAAATGTGTTTATTTTATTTATTTAAATATATGTGTGATTTGAAACGTATTAAAATGTATACTTTAATAGAAATGTGTGTACGTGTTTATTATAAAGCAAGAGCGAGCATTTAAAGAAAAAAAAATTGGATAAAATATTGTAATTCTCGGTAGGTAGATAATTTGAGGTAATATTAGAAGTGAGGGAGGGATTTATGCCATAGAATTAATAATGTGTAAGTATTCTATTGGTCAAATATTTGTGACATAAATATTGAGAAATAAATATTCGTAGTATAGGTGGAGAATTGAGAATAGTTAAAGTCCGATGAGCTAGCTGGGGAGGTGAGTTACTAAATTCATAGCTGGTTGAGCAAGTACATTAGTTACTAAACAATTTCAAAACAAAGCAAAACTCTCCATATAGTAGTGCCATCTTACATTAATTACATTGTAATTAACTGGCGCCTAAAGGTTTTTTCCGTAAAATAAATAGTGCTTGGATGACCAGTGTTATAATTTAGTATCAGAGAGTTGGTATTATTGATAGCTTGCTACCAGTCATGTTATTATCTCTATCTGAAAGATCTGAAGGTCCTTCAAAGATAGTATGAGACTAAATGAAAGAGATAGAATAAATCTAAAAATATAGATTTTTCTATTTCTTTGCTTACAAAGAAAGAAGGCGGATGGCACAATATATACATATCAAATATTAATAGATAATTAAAAAACATTGCATCTAAAAAGGTTAAAAGCTTCTATATAAAATAAAACAAATATTTTATATGCACATATACTGTAACAGTCAGAATCATCTATCTCGCTAACACACTGCAGAATTCAAACCCCACACACGAAATTGAACACTCTAGGAAGGGTTGCCTTCTAGATATACTAAGTTTGAATCTAAAGTCTAAATTTCACAGCACCCCCTACGTGATAATGCATCTGATGCTACTACTAGTATAACCTTTTACCGGTGCCTGGTAGTCAGGGAGAAACAAAGAGACTCTATACTAAGTTTGGGTTGCTAATTAACGTCTATGGATGTTCAAAAGAAATGGAGAAAATAGATATACAGACCGAGATAGTGATAGGAACCAATAAAATAAAAGATCAAAATTAGTTTTAAATGATTTCAAAGATTTATTTATATAGAAATATATATATAATGCCACTGTCTGCTTATATGAGACAGGGATGCTTATTAAATAAATGTTAGCATTAAATTCCATAAAATTACAAAAGGAAAGGTTGTTAAGCAAAATTATATATTGAACCGGGTTTGAATATGATGACCTTGAAACACCGGCCTCTTAGGCAGAGAAGAACATACTCGGAGAGTATGTATGTCCAAACGATAGCTATAAAATATATAACTAGCGTTACATTTCCAGGACATATCTTCTTCTCGACTGTTGAGTTCAACACCACATTCAAAGCACTTTTTTTTTGTTTGTGTATAAACATGGGTGCCAGCTATCTATCAGAATAGATAACACACTTTGAACAATGGTCACTAACCCAACGCCTAAGCATTCACAACTAGCTCAGTTGTTTGTAGTCACTAATAGATTATACATAATTAGTGGTGAAAAGAATTGATAAAGATTTGTAAAAGAATTGACTGACAAATAAAGTTTAATTTTAAAGACAATTTATTAACTAACATTTACTAATTTTAAACATTTTATAATTCTAATAAAACACACGCATATATTTTAAATTAACATTTCTAAACTAGTTTAAATATTCTTGTAGATTTTAATAATAGAACACTGGTATTTATCTAATTTAACTAATAACACTGATTTAATGATCACGCACATATTAACTCATACACTCACATATATAATAATAAAGTATTACAGAGCATTTGAAATTTAAACACATATTAATAGTTCATTTTATGTATGATATAGAGTTCATATAATTAGACTCTCAGAGGATTCACACGAATTAATGCAATGCAATGGCTATTAC
Organism: Epiperipatus broadwayi; assembly: GCA_028023455.1. Taxonomy (NCBI): domain Eukaryota; kingdom Metazoa; phylum Onychophora; class Udeonychophora; order Euonychophora; family Peripatidae; genus Epiperipatus; species Epiperipatus broadwayi. The sequence goes on along the minus strand of JAQFVV010007319.1, from coordinate 32,543 downwards.
AGTATAAACTAAAATAAGCAAATGTTTTACCTAGGATTTTTGAATGTAGATTTAGAACTTTGTTTTCTTCTTCCATTACGCATACTTCCAGCCGGCTGGGACATTTCCTTGATAAGTTTCCTTATTATTCACGATCATTACTATTGGAGACAATTAGATACTGACGGAGATTTCCAAGTTGTTAAGCTGACATTATTTCATGGGCAGATCTTGCTGTTTTCATTGGACATCAGGCTGTGGAAAAAACATGCATTCCCAAAATCTTCTCAGCACTGCATTTTGTTTCTGAATACCATTAACTTAACTGACTCAATTAATGTCTGAACTGCTCGCTCAATTAATTTGTGAACTAACTGTCTGATAAAAAGTCTATTTATACCTGCGACGTAATATCTTCCGGCAAACCTGTTGTCGAAATTCCAGTGATAATCCTTTGATAAATGTGTTTTGGAAGATTGTTTAATTAGTAATAGCCATGCAAAACATATTGTTTTATATTTTAATTAATATCTAATCCTTTGGTGACAAGCTTTTTAATCCTGTAGTTTTATATTTTAATTAATGGCCATTGCCGTGTTTTTTTAATGATAATCTTCTTTAACTTTCATTTATTTATAATAACATTTATTACGCATATATTTATTCAATTATTGACAATCGCACATATATACGCACATATATAACTAGCTTTAAGATTACTTTTTCTTTAATTAAACTCGAATGAAAAGCGATTTATATTTTTAAACCTTTTAAATTATATTTTTATGAATACTAATAAAGACTCTTTACTTCCTTTTATAAACCTTTAGTTTAACTTTCCTTACCAAGACTCCCCCTCCCCCCTTTTGATTAATTAATTGTAGCTTTTTATTTCAAAAACTAACAATAGAAAACTATTTGATTCTTATTCTTTTCGAAAACAAACTGTAATAAACTCTTCAACATTTAATTTTATGCTTTTCTTTTATGAAAGATTATTTTAATAATTTTTTTAGATAAAATTATATGTGCCAATTTCAATATTGGTACAATATTCTATCCCTTGGGCTAATAGCATTATGATAATGTGCTTGAAAGAGATGGGAACATGTGCGAGGTGCTTTGAGTAACTTTGAAGTTTAATAAAACATTTGAAAATTACGGGTTATAGAATACTTATTGATTTTGAGAATAGCATGGACAAAAGCTTACTAAATGATAAAATGGGGATGTGATCAAGGCATTTATTTTAAAATTATAATTAAAGTTACATTGGGGGTCAGTATTGCTAATAATGAATTTATTAAAGGATGGAGGTTGTGACACATTTGAGTCACGGATGCTTTGTAAAATAAATATATAAATAAAACAATAGTGAATACTTGAAATGACTACGGAGGGCATCTTGCCGCTGACCCGTAGGAATGTGTTGTCATGGACAGCCGAAGTTTGAACTCGTCCACAATTTAGTGGCTGGGTGACGGCTGCATCTAATTCCCAGGTGTGACATTCGAATACATACTCTGCCTGAGAATGCAGGAAACGAAAAGAGAATGAACTTGGCCATTTAAAATCCTTGGAAAAAAACAAAGTGGTCTCAACAACCAATTCATTTACCAGCAATATTAGACTAATGTATATAAAACATACAAAATGGGTTTACTTGGATTAAGAAAATGCCCAATCAAATTCCCAGAAATTTATTTAAGAGGGGTCTGCCCATTCTCGACATCAATGACAAACTTTGAAATTAAAGTTGAATATAGTATCATAGGAAAATGCATGCTTGCGGGTTTGAAAAGAAAGCATAGATTTATTTACGCAATCATGCATTTGTGGCACATTTTAATCACTGACCTCGCACATACTCTCATATTAGGTTAAAATCGATAAATGTTGATTTTAAATTATTTAATGATTACACATATTAACGAAGATTAGAACATCTCTCGAACGAGTGATTTGTGAGATAATAAAATGGGAATTACAGTATTATAAATTTAAGATGCCTTAATATCAGCATCTTGCTTTCAAAAGGGAATAACTCACTCGGTCAAAGACTATTCTAACACACTATCATAATAAAATAAAAGAAAGCATTATTAATAAATAGAAAATATTAACCCAAGGATAGAGAGCAAAGCTGTTGATTATATTAGAACACATTACATAATAAAGTCAAGTGAAATAAAAGAAATTTTAAAATAGCTATAGCATGTTAGTTAGGAATCACAAGAGCAGTTGGGTTACCTCTGGAGAAGCATTTGCAGGTAGATTGATGGTCGGCAGGTTTTATACAATTCAGCAGCAAAATCTGGAATTGTTCATATTTTTGGCAGCAGTTTGGGTTCCTTATGTGATAGCTTCCGATGGTCTAGAGCAGCAGCCGGCCATTCCTGAGAGGAACATAGCCTTCTTGCCGGCTCTACTCTGTCATGTCAAGGTTAGCAATTTTTTTGAAGGTTGGGTGGTTCATAGGTGAGACTGAACTCACAGTAAATTAATTTGAAAACGAAAACTTGGTTTCAAATTTAAGTTCGCAGGCACGTAGCTAAAATCTCAGGAAAATATATTTTGAAATCTTGCTCAAAGAATATTTTACTAGAATATTTTCAATAGACACCTTTGCTGAAATATCACTAGAATAATTTCAGTTAGAAACATTTCATTAGCCAATCACTAGAATGGAGAACAAAAGAAAACCCTCCTTTTTATAGTGGAATTGAACAATGCAACTGCCCTGGAGCATTACAAAAATATTTCAGACTTTGCTTATCAGCTGTAATCAATCCTATCCGAATGTCTAAAGGAATTCAACAAAATTTTAATTAATTTCTATTGTTAATTTCCTTGTCGACATTCGAATTACAAACTTGATTTAATTAAAATAACTTTTACTAATTAAAAGAAAAACCTTAAGTGGACATCTGCTGTATTTTTAGATAAGCTTCTATAACATTAAATAATTAAACTATTGTTCTTACCAGCCCTCATTTATTTTTAATATATGGCGTGACTTTTATTAAATTCAAAAGAAAATTATTTTACTTTTTAAATTTCAATATTTGAATCTATTTACTGAACGAATATGAATTTTATTTTAAATCAAAAACATATTACGACTGTAATATATTTTCATAAATAGATTCAAACAAATAATTTTAACTAACAATTTATAATTTTGACATAAGTTTTAAAATGCATATCAGTGTGTGCGCAATTATGACTATATAACCTACTTTTAAATAAATCTAAATTATGTGAACATCACATAATCCATAATATTTTATTTATTTGGGAATGAGTTATACTTATATATATAATACGAGCATTGAACTCATGATTTAAAATTGGGTGGGATTTTTGGTATATAAGCGCATTGCAGACACACAATAGATTGGGGTTCAAACTAAGGTATGAGGGTAAGAAATAGGTGAAAAAAAGTGAAACAAAGATTTGAAAAGCAGATCTTACTGTTTCAATACATATCTGTAAGTAAAATTTAACTTATTAATTGTACTTACAATATAAAAAATGAAACATCCTGGAAATTATGGTTTTCTCTATATTTCAAATATTTTATTTGCCAAAATACAAGAAAATATCGAATTATATTTTCTTCAAAGGAAATGTTTTAATCTGTTATGATACATAATTTTTAACTTTCATTCTATTAAAACAATGACTTAGTTTTTAATGCTTCCAGAATGCTCTTCATATGTCAGAGTATAAAAGAATTGGCACAAGAATTTACATTTGGATATGGACTTTACAGGATTATTTATTTTCACGAGGCAGACCTTTCACTCCACAGTAATATATACAGCCACATGATTAGAGGGTGAATTTAAATGAGCTTCTGCCCAATCTTGGTTTTTTAAATCAAGTCAGCAAACAATATTCTGCAAAAGCAAGAATTAATCATCTATGTGACAATCTTTATTCATTGCAAGTGATTAATGGTTGCGCAGTTCTCACCAGAAATCTAGTCTTTCAGGTCAGAACTTCAACTAACTCTTAACTGCTAAAGATTTTTCCAGAAGTACAGCTTGCCATTCTCTCTCTGCTAAAAACACACAAACTCATATATGTCATATTAATTTTAAAATCTTATTTTATTGCAATATCCATGAAAAAAAAGTACTAAGAATAGTGTTTTGATTTTAAATTCAGAGGTAAAAAGCCAATAAATTTACAACACTGGCTTGAACAGAGAATCCATATTTGAATACTATATAAATAATCATATATTAATTGCAAACTGCAATGACAAAACCATATGAAATAGACAATAGAAGTTTGCCATGTTTTGTTAATTTAAGCTCTCAAATAGTAATCAAAGATTTTTTTTCATTTAGCAGCAACTTTTTATTTATATTTAATAATTATTCATTTTTTAATTATTTTTTATCATTCTATCAATAAATTAATAACAATATTGCAGTTGTAAATTAAAAAAAAATTAACAAATCTCTTGCATTTAATAATTATATTGTGTGATCTTTCTAACAAAGATGCTTCAAAAATAATTATAATTGAGAGTTTGTAAAATATTTGGGCACTGAAAATGGCAAAGCTGAAAGTATGATACATGGATCTTGATTTCCACAATTCACCGCTTGATAATTGTAGTAAACCACACAAGGCATCTTCAGAAAGGTAACTTACATAATACAAAAAATAAAAATGGCCATTAAGTGTGTGCAAATCCAATGTTTACCATTGATAAACTAATAACTAGGAAATAGTCCAGAGATGACTATCTAGTATTCTTTATGTAGATTTTGGTTGATGTTCAGAATAAATAGAATCATTTACTTTTTCTTTTAAATGTGTACAGTGATTCTGTGTCCAATGTTGTTATTTCTATATAAATATATTGAGCATATGAAGTATACACCCCTGTTAAAATTGAGAAACCTTGGTTCTGAATTTGCATATGGTGATAGCATTGGTCGTGTCTTCAAATTGAATTTGGGAACAATTTGTAAGTATATCTAGCTGATTTTTATGATTCATCTGCTCTATCACAAATGCAGAAGAATCTAGAAATTGTAGTTTAAAATGTGCATTGCCTCAAAATTTACTATACTAAACATGTCCAATGGATTGCTTATTTATAATATCAAAAGTGACATGATAGGATGTAGTATAATGGTCGGAATGAAGTGATAACTGCATAAATCACCACTAAAGTGATTCAAAGCACTACAACTCCTTCCAACCCACATATTATTTCATTTTTTTAGGCTGTGGTCAGGGAGAAGTAGAGACTCTTGGTGATACATAAAAAAAGTCCATTGGGTCTGAAATAGAAAGGAAAGGTGGGAATCATATTCAAAAAGGGACCAGTTATTCTATATTCCAAAGCAGGGATATGCGCCTGCTGAAGAAACGCAATCAAATAAACATGAAATTAGACAACCCAGCAATGCTAAATATAAGAAATATTATTTGGCCTTAAATTTAAATCTATATATAAAATAAAACATGAATGGTCATGTCATAAGCTTACAATATGTGAATATCTATTATAAGAAGCTAAATCAGGGCCTAAACAGTTATGATTTAATCCCTGCTTAATTAGACATCTGCCCTATAGGTCTTACATATAGACAGAAATATCGATATGATAGCCTATGATGATAATATGAAATTTGAATTAAAAGTTTTAAAGAATAAACTATCGTATCTAACAATATACATATATGTCAAAAGTAAAGAAACTTTTTAACTTTCAACTTCGAACATAAAATTTTAACAAAAACAACTGCAGGTTCTCAAAATATTTATTAAAATATCAAAATACATGAGTATCACGAATAATACAATTGACAATGTACATTGATTATTAATTAGTAAAAGACAGATTAGACACAAGATTGATTAATTAATTAGGAAATAATGCATAGATACTAGGTCAAAGGATTACAAACTGAAAGGTGGGCAATAATTAGCAAATGAAACTATAAGACTAGTTAACAGCCACCACGCTTGTTAACTACAATTTAGATAACTACATTAAATATATTCAGTAATGATGCAGGGGTGCATTATCAGATGCATCAGCTTATCAGTAAGTAACTCTGGTTGAAGTTTGATTTATGATATTGTTCAAATAAGGAATCACTTTATTGTAAGTATAATCCCTTAGAGACAATGTGACAATATCCAAATGATTTACTACAAAGTTACCCTGAATTGATCTCAATGAATAAAAATTCAGGATCAAAACAGTTTATTGTGTGATATTTATCTGATCCCACGTATCAACAAATTTACCCTTCAAAAAAGATGATCTTGAGTTTTAATTTTGGCCAACTTGTTCATGATGTAACTTTCTTCTTGGAAGCATGATGGATTGAATATTTTTTCACATCGGGCAGTCCACAAGGCATGAATGATGAACAGTAAGTCTGATTACTGGTATAGATCTGGTTGTAATACTATCTTTCAGTGAGATGGCAAGATAATTAATTTTGATGTTATGGAAAATGAAACATTTTGAAATAGAGAGACCTGTGCAAGAAAGAATTAAATGTTCAAAAGTCTCTTCATGCCTCAGAAAGAGTTGACACAAAGGATTGATCTTTGACATCCCCCTTGGTTTTAATAGCAAAGTTCAGGTATTTAGGTTCTATGCACCAATATTTGAAAAGAGAAATAATTCTATTATTAGTCAATCCCAAATGCGGCAGAAAGGAATTTATTATTGGGTGCATGATGTTATATGCTTCCCAGATTTTAATCCTATTATTGAAGGTGTCACTAGTAATTACCATATATTGTTTAATGAGGTCAATAGCTGCATCAAGTATATTTCTAGACTGAGGAGGAGGTCTATCAGTAGACTGGATTGGCAATGTAATTTGTGCATATCCAAATACGCGAATCATCATAGAGATAAAATTAAATGATTTTGGTACAAGAATGGCTTGTATTGAATGAAATGATAAGCCATTGTATTTTTTGTGATGCTGCATAGCTCTCATACTAATAACAGCCACTTTCCCTCCCCAGAACAAACGAGCAGCAAACTTATTGATTTTGTGAATAAATGTTTTTGTAACCTTTATTATGGGAAGATAATAGCTAATTTTGGTCATGATTTTAATGTTGAGAATCATGACCTTTGCATGGAGAGTCACGTAAACTTTTGACAATTCTTGGTTAAGCAATCCATGATACAAATAATATCCTGAATATATCTTGACATTTGAGAATGAGATTTGGATATGGCAAACCCTAAGAATTTTTGAGAATCTGCCTTAAATCTGGTATTGTATCTGTCCTGTATAAATGTTCCAAATGGCAGATTTTGAAGAACTGATAGTGAGCCCATATTTGTCAGAATATTGGTCTATTATAGTATATAATTTAGGTAAGTAGATAGATGAAGGCAAGAATATAAGCACATCATTCATATAAGCTACGGAATTTATATGCTTGTTCTCGATGGTCTGCAGCAGAGGATTAATATAGGAAATGAATAACAGGGCACTAAGTGGAGAGCCCTGTGGAATGGATACATCTAGTGAGAAATATGATGATAGATTACCATCCAGTGAAACTACCATTTCCCTATTTATTAGCAGATTCTCAATCATTTGGATGATGGATTTGGGAAGGCAATATTTTACCAGAATTTGGAGAAGGATGCTAACATTAACAGAATCAAAGGCTGCATTAATATCCAGCTGGACAGCAATAGCAGCACGTTTTCTGTGATATTTTACAGTATCGATCAAGATTTTAGTTTGATTTATGGCCAGGATAGGAGTGCTTCTTCGCATACTGGGAGATAGAAATATTTTCTAATATTCTATCCTTTATCCTATCTTTGATAACAGCTTCCAGTATCTAGATGATAAGGGGAGACATAGAGATAAAACATATATCTGAAGAATGTGTGGCTAATCTTTTTTTTTAATAAAGGGAACTAATGCTATCGGGTATAGGTGCAAAATATTCTGCAAGATAATTTATCATTTTAAAATTAATTGGCACTGTAAAGTTATTAAGATGTTGCATTAAAAACCATATGACATGCAATCCCGAATGAAAATTATTAGGCATAGCTTGCAATTTGTATTTTATCATCTCTTCAGTAATGCCATGATCCTCCAGAATCAGTGTCAGATCAGCTGGAATCAAATACATGTTGATTAGTCTGTAATTTCTGTTTGAAGAATTTAAATATCTCGTAGATCATTGGAATATCAACATATGATGAGCCATCTATGTTGGGTTTGCTGTAGGGACCTTCTTGATAGTTCCTAAAGCACATCAAAAATAGTTCCTAGTCCTACAATGTTGTTGAGCAAGAAAATTTTTGGCCCTTTTAACAAACAAGTAGTCAGACAAGGCCTTCTGATTAGCCTTATATTTAATCTTCAGAGACAGTATATCTTCTATAGTAAAAGATGCTGACATATAGGATTTGATACGATTGCTAATTTCATCCATGTCTTTAAGAAGTGCAAGTGGTTCTTTGCATTTTAGTGTGTGATGAAAAGTTAATGTCTGAAGTATGCCAATAAAAGCAAACCAGGCTTGTTTTCTGGGTCTGTTTAATATATCTATCTTTCAAATATATATATATATGCCTCAGAAGGAATGGCCTCTGTAATTGTAGATCTAGTTAGTAATCTAATTGTATGATTATGAGGAGTAGCATTGTCGGTTGCTTCTATTTGAACACATGGTGCTAGATGATCGGAAAATACTACATGCTCTAATCTGGCTGAAGAAAATGAATATCCAGAGTATTAAAAAAAAGGTCTATTAATTCTATATCTCTTGGTATAATACGAGTATGAATTCGGAGGTAGATGACCTTGTTCACTCAACTAATCTATCAATCAGATGAATGAAACTGCTATTAAAACGGTCATATGTAATGTTAAAATCTCCGAATATTAGTAGGCCAGCTATTACAAGACATTGTCATATTGATAACATTGATAATACAAGAAATACTATAATTGGGTCCCTCTACTGAAAAACCATTTCAAAAAATCAAATGGACATAAAGTAGGTTAGCGGCAGTTGACCAAACTCTAACACAATAGATTTTCAGTCCTATTTATACAAGTTTTAAGTTATTTAAAGAATGCTTTTAATTGAACTTCTTAACTCAAATGGAATCCTGAATCTACAGAAATATTTTCTATTGTTATTGGAGATGCAATCACTAGATAACTCTCCAAAAATAAATTCAAATCAATTTCCAGATTGAAAATAGATTTGATAAAAATGTTAGCAGCTAAATTAAAATCCATTAGCTTGTTTTAATTTTACTTTCATTAACTTTGATTTAAAAATTCCTTTTAAAACCATGAAACAAACTAATGTTCCTGCTCCCTTTAATTACTCTTGGACAGTTAATGGTTGCATCTTCCATCTTGAATTTTTAGGTAATTATATAAAAAAAATAACTGCAAAGTAAAATAAAATAAAGATACAAAATTATTTACAATATTTAATGTTTGTAATTATATATATATGCTCAAGTAATATATATATATCTGAGTCGCATCTATTGACGTTAATATTAAAATGAAAGAAATTTTTGGTTGTCGTCGATGAGCTACCATATCCCACTGGATGGCGCAGTTATCATGCTTAAACTATAAAATATGATCATTCAAGGGTCGTTAATTATAATCATTTTGATGTGTTTTTTGTAATGCAAAAATAAAAACAAAAGAAAGTCGTCTTTTTTAAATCTTATTTAATTTTAAATATTATTTTTTATTAACGTATACAAATTAAACGATAATAATAAAAATGTAAAATAAAAATAAACAAATTACAATTTGATTCATCTTTATTAGTTTTCTTTTTATTAGAAAAATCAATTTTCTATCGGAGATTTTTTTACTTGGGTTACGGCTCTTTTTTTTTTTTGTTTACCACTATTTTTTATTTCAAATAGAATGACAACTGAATGTAAAAGTTGTTACAGTTAGGTTTACGGTTAGTGTTCTGTTGTTTGTAATGCTTTTTTTTACTAACATCTCTAAAATAGATGATAACAATAAACGTAAACTATATTCAACAAAGTATAACAGTAGTCTGGAGAAATGAAAGAAATTAAAACTTTTTTAAATAATATAATAAACATTTTTAGAAAAATTAAATAACTTTAGGACGCTATAATTTTACTAATCCTATCTAATTATAGCGTTCGTTCGCACGTAAATATATAATACTGTTTATACAGACATGAACGAATTTTATATTTATTAACATTTAAATAGGTTCGAACTTAGCACAGATGAGAGTGTCATTAGGTTTGATGGTGAAACGGAAAGGGATTGGAGGTTTCCGTTTCAATATATATATATACTACAAAAATGTAGATCCAGCTTTTAAATGGGTTGAAATTATTTGTGTATAGTGTGGAAGAGAGAGAGTAGTCTAGAATTTTTCCACTAGTGAATAATTGCAATATGATGGAATTTGAAAGAAAGAGTGCTGGTATAAATTGAAAAAAATTTAGAAATGTAGTTTGTTTGTTAATTCATTTGTAATTAAAACTCAAAAAGTAGCATATTTTAATTACTTTAGTTTTAAATTTGAAAAATGTTCTTTGCAAATTTATTTATCAAACAATGGCAAATTGAACTATTTTTTTATAAATGAAAAACAAAATAATTAAAACAAAACATGTTGCTTATTCAGAAACATCTTATGAAATTGACAGTAAAAATAATTATAGTTAATAATTTTTGTCTATTAGCTGAATTTAGGAACCATGGAATTTAAAATTTCAGATCATGATATGACAACAAAGATTGTTGAAGAATGACCACAAGATGTGGCCCTGATGAATCTCCTAATAACTGCTAATCAGTTCATTCATAAGGAACTAATACTGTAAACTTGCACAACTACTTCTGAATTATCCTTGACTATAAATTATATGCATCTTTATATTTGAACTAAAGGAGAAGTATTCATGTAAAATCATCAAACAATTTTCTTGTTTAACATCTTCTAAAGGAATTTATAAAAATCTGTCAGGATCAAAAATCTGCAATTTTTATATCAGTGATTGCACTTTGAAAGATAAAAGAAAAAAAATTTCATCCTAAATGTAAAACTTGTCATTTAATTGATTTATCATTTCTTTATTATAAAGAAAATAGAAATTTTAATTAATTTAAAATAAATTATATATGTTATTTATCAAGAAATTGTTTAATAATTTTTGAAAGAATGGGGAATATGATGATTATTATTATAGCTTTAGATATCTGCAGGGTAAGATGAAAATATTAACAACTTTAATTATGCTTTATATCACTGCCATAATTTTTAAGAAGACGAATAAGTATTTATTTGTTTCCATTATTTTATTAATATCCAATTTTTTAAATATCAAATTCTTTCATGATTTGGTACTTGGGTATTATTCCTGCAACCTAGGAAAGATAGGACGACTTTTTACATACGCGATAATGTTGCGAACATTAAATAAACCCTTGCGATTTGAGTTTTTTTCCTCGTCAAAAAACGTGTTTTTGAACGGGCACAAAACGTGCTTTGAAACGTGTCAACCGAAACTATTATATAGGTGCTTTTTTGGACATTTTGGTATTTTTTTTCTGATTCAAAAGTTTGTTTGTACATTTTAAACTTACTATTTGTTATTATTGTGAATTTGGTTTAACATTTTTAATTTCAACTGCATTATTTACTTCTGCGTTTTTTTTTCCAATTTCAACTTGGTGATTGTCTAACTTCTGCGTTTTTGAATCTTTGAATTAAAAGTTTATTATTTAACTGTAATTGAATGAAGACGTTTACTTTGTTATTTGTTTATTTCAAAAATTAGATTGCCTGGCAGAATTCCATTTAGAGCATGTACTGGGCAATCACTTGTTCCACAAATCTTTTGGAGAAATAGGAATGATGGTGGGAGGAGGGGGGGTATACTGACAATCGCCATTTTGTATGTAAAAATCGTCTGCATAAATGTATATTTCATAGAATATTTTTTCTTTTTTACTTTTATAAAAATATATTTATGTTGGCTGTTTTTTTTACGGACCACGTATTTTTTTTTTTTTTAAATTGATCGAATTAAGTAAGCATCAAAAGTTAGTTTGTGTCCGTGTACAATTTGTAAAAGTACGTGTATATCTCTCATAATATTTTTTTGGTTTTTGTAAAACTGTATTGAGTATTATTTCTGCAACCAAGGAAAGATAGAATGACTTATTTGTTTATTCGAAAAATTAGATTGCCTGGCAGTATTCCATTTAGAGCATGTACTGGTCAATCACTTGTTCGACAACTTTTTCGGAGGAGGAGGAAGGAAGTTTGGGGGGGGGGGGGTTGCTACTGACCATCACCATTTTGTATGCAAAAATCGTCTGCGTAAGTATATATTTCATAGAATATATTTACTTTTATAAAAATAAATATTTATGTTGGCTTTTTTTTTCTCCTGCAACACGGACCACATATTTTTTTTGTTGAAATTGATCAAATTAACTAAGTGACAAAAACTAACTTGCGTCCGTGTAGAATTCATAAATACATGTTTATCTCGTGTAATATTTTTTATTTGTCTTTGTAAAACTGTATTGAATATTATTTCTGCAACCAAGGAAAAATAGGATGACTTTTCACATTCGTATCAAAGCATTGCTAACTTTCTAATGTTTTTATAATGTTTGATGTTGCCAAAATAACAACATTAAAAAGTTAGCAGTGTATTGATACGAATGTGAAAAGTCCTCCTATCTTTCCTTGGTTGCAGGAAAAATACCCAAGTACCTTTTCAAATATTTTTTTTATTTGTATTGTTATTAAATCATATTTTGCTGTATAAATCTTTATATTTTATTGTTGCTTATATCACTGTGATCTTATATTTTCCGTAATCCAGAATTCTGTCTTTTATTAATAAGTAGATATAGGATTTTTGCTCGATCATAGATATATTTATCTGCTTAAAGTTAAGCAAAGTGTCTGAAATAAAAATGAAATTGATTGAATAATTATGAGATAAACAATATTATATCTAAATTGTTAGTCTTCTAGGTCGAATTACAATTTAGGTAATCAAAGAACATCCTCATCATTAGTATTCTTGAATAAAATATTAAACAAATTGGTGCCAATAATTCCTCAGATAGTAACAGAATATAGATTGTAAAAAATTATTTCAAAATTTTGGATTCAAAGATAGTTATAAATCCAGAAATGAAAAAAGTCAATCAAATACAAACTTGTAATTGTAACAGTAAAAAAAAAAAAATTGTTTAAAAACTAAATTTTATTCTAGTTAGTGAATATTTGTTAAAAAAAAATGTAAATAAACTAAATAAATTAAAATTCATTACTTATATTTACTTAATAGTGAAGAAATTTTGCATTAGTAAGAAACAAATTCAATACTTTACTGTAATAAAAGTTGGATCTTTTTTTTTTTTATATCTCAGGATTGTAAAAAGAGAAATGCTTAAAAACTTATTTAATTTTTAGTAAATATCTGTATTGCTTTTAAAAAATTAATCAAATATATATTTAAATCCATTACCTATTTACATTTTATCTGAAATTTATATTACTAAGAAGCAAAAAATATATAATAAAAATTGAAGCTTTTTTGTAAGTTTTTTTTAAATATCAATCTAACAAAAAAAAAGACTCTGTTAACAGTTTGAAAATAAATAATGTATAAACTGACATGATTTTTTAATAATTTACTTTTGTCATAAAGATGAACATTGTTCTAAAATATATATAACTATATTAAATTAAAGTATCTTGCACATTAAACTCATCATATTTTTTCGTTCTGATTTTTATTTGAAGATAAATTTTATTATTGAATCTCGAATGCTTTGATTTCAGTTGTAATACAGAGTTGATACAGTTTATAGATAAAATGAATTCTTCTTAAAAGAGTGTGTTAAAGATATGATATTGATTTAACACATCATGTTACATTAAGTAGCTGATGTACACATGCTTGGACATTAAAACTATTGCCATATTTTTTTTTACCTATTTTTTTAATGAACTTTTAACATAGAATACAATTTTTTTTATTTCAGTTATCATACAGAGATGTCAATCAAAACATATTCATGCAGCTCACAGTTAAACTTCTTTATATAAATATTATGGTATGATATTGGTTTACCATTGGTAACACAACTATGCTAGATATTGAAACTATTGTTATATTTTTTATTTCCTTTTTTAAAAAAAAAAAACTTATATTGTAGAACTGCAAATATTTTGATTTCTGGCTTAATACAGATTTGTGCATTACTACAAATTCTTATAGTTTATGTATGCATTATAATGCCATATTCTCTAGCTACATGTTTTCAATTTCTTGATTAGACTGATATAATAGTATCCTGGCGTTAGAATCTGCCACCATTTTTTTTTCCTGTTGTCTTTTGTTTTGAATATTGCCTACAAATAAACACATTGCAACCTGTCTTTTGAATTATTCAACTTTTTTTATGGATCTATGTGCTACAAAAATTATAAATCTTTATGAATATTTTTTTGCAATGCCATATTATTTAATCTAAAATTGCTCTAAAAATGGATTTTGAATTTATGCAGTTTAAAATAACGAAGTCTACTTGTACTAGCTCTTTATGCACTTTCACATGCTGTTGCATAAATTGGTGAACAGGGACAATCAATTTTATACATTTATATTATCATAGAAATTACTACCCAACAAGGACATTGGTCATATATTTTTATATTATTAGAATGCAACCACTTATTTTAGAAGGCATATATGTTTTCTTTCTGTTAGAAGAAGTAGGCAATTGATATTATGACCAAGTAGTAACATTTGGTTGTTGTGATTGGTAATTTGCCATTGATAACAATCCCCTTAACATATAATAAACATCTTCTACTCTAGAAACTTTTTATATAGATTTACATCTTAAGTTTTAATGAGCTGTTTACATTATTATGTGTATAGTAAGTTATTTTAAAAAGAAATTATATATATATATTAGTCTAAAATATGTTAAGTTTTTCAAATTGTTACATATATTAATAGTAAACAAAAAATATACAAAATTATCATTATTTTCAAATATTATCAATCTAGAGCAGGATGAAAATCCAAATTTTTTTGAGTCTCTGATTCATGATTTATCCACATCACTAGCAAATTTTCCTATTTCATCTATCCATCTTGTGATCTCTTTCTAGGTTTTTTTTACATCTCTTAGAATCATAGTAAGATTTCAGTCGTCTATCAATATTTTTATAGCAACATGTTTAACAAACTCTATTTCAGGCTTTAATTTATTCGATGATAGTGATACCTGCTGTTTTGTTCTCTATTAAATATCTGTTGACTCCACATTAAAGCACCGGTGAAAACATATTTATTAAAAATCTTTTTTTTAAAGCACATAGACTCTTCTAATGTTTTGTTCTTTTTATCAAAAGCAGTTCATTCAAGTTAATTTTAGATTTATTCATTATGTTTTCATCCTTATTAATAATGGAATTAAAGTATTTATGATTGCTAGCTTCTAATTCATTACTATCAATCTCTATTGTCTTTTTTTTTTTTTAAATCTATTAAAATGTTAGTCTTTTTAGCATTTATCTTTTGTCCAACTTTGTTGTTTTCATCTGAAAGCTCTTATAATATGTTTTGAGGCTTTGAATTACTATTTATAATTGAACTATATAATCTGCAAAATTTAGGTTATTTAAGTTAATTTCCATTTAGTTTTATTTATTTATCATGCCATTTTAATATGCAAAATATTTTTCTGATAAACTATTGTAATAGATAGTAGAGAGATTAAATTACTCTGTTTCTTTTTATTAATCTCAATTTTAATTTATGATCATTCTTGTAGCATTTTGATAAATACTTCAGAATTTGATTATATCATGGCAATTATATGTTGATATTCATAAGTTTTAATCACAATAAAAATGCTTACAGAATCAATTATTTTTTTGTAATATACAAAGTCATTATAAAGTGACAATTTATACTCATTGATCCTTTTCTAGAACATAATATTTAGTTATGATTTATTATGTTATAAGCACTTTTAAATCTACTTCAGTTTTTGGTTGGTTTGAGTCCAGACAAGTTGTAATATTTTATTAAAGATTTTATATAGAACTGATAAATCTGTAATTTTTAATATCTTCTTTGACACTTCTTTAAATATTACTATTTCTTTTTTAAATTCTATGGAATCCTTTTTTTTTTATTCGGGTATTTGGTAAATAACTTTGCAACAATTTCTTTTTTAATTGGTTTCATTTCTTTATTTAAAATACTTGAAAACATAAAACATAATTGTAGGGAGTTACATTACTTTGTTATTGATTTTTTTTATCCATTATTACTACATCATTTTTTATACTTTTTTTTAAACTCATTTCATAATGACTTTTTAGCTATAGTACTTTCTGTTTATTGCTGAAATAATATTCTAATACTAAGATGTTGCTTTTATATTTCTGTAATTTTTTTTTTGTAGCTATTAATTGATCTATTTTAAATTTAGTGGAGTATTTCTGAAAGGTAAAGATATCAATCATTAATATTTGTCTGAAGGTTTGTTATATGGCATTTTACTATTATTTTTGGACTATTTTCATCATCTAATATTAAGAACTGAATGTCTTTAGAAAAAATTTAATTTTCTAAATACATTCTACTGTTAATAATAACATACTCTAACCTGTGTGCTATTTCTAACTATTGAATTTTTTTAGAAAGTTTAAATAAAGTTTAAATTCTTAATATTAGATGATGGAAATAGTCCACATATTTATTGATAATATTAATCATTAATACTAACTTTATTAATAGAATTTAATTTAGCTTTACATTAGCAGGTATCTCATTTAATGAACTTATTAAGCACATTTCAGTTTGAAATACATATTTTCTCTTAAAATATAATCAAAATCTGTTTTCCTTTCACATATATGCTTATTTGCTCATTTACACTTTGGATGTTTTTCTAAAAAGGAATACTTGATTTATAGAAGGTGGAGGGTATATTGACATTTTATCTACATTTTTCAAATGTTTTCAAATTCTAACATTAAGATCAAACATAATAATTTAAAATGTTGATATTTGTTAGCACAAACATAAATCATAAAAAGCAAGTAAAATTGCATTTAGCTATGACAATAGGCTTAATATAGTTATTGCTTAAATTAATTTAAGAACAGGTGATTAAGCAGCATTTAAAGATGCCTAGCTAAATATACTTGTAATAGATATACAGAGTTAATTTGCAATATAAACATCCTTACTAATCTGTTTACCTTTATATAATGAAATATATTGTTAGTCTTAGCAAAAATCTAATTTTACTAAAGCATCATAGTTAGTTAAATCTGTTTATATTTAGCTGGGAAATTAACTATCAATATGTTATAATATTGAATTTCAAAAATCTTACACTTTTCAGCAAAAAAACTTTTATTATTGATTACAGTTTCGACTGTACCATACAGTCTTCATCAGATCTACAAAATTTGAGCACACATAAAAATACAACTATTAAAATACATTAAACTGTAATCAATAATAAAAGGTTTTTTGCTGAAAAGTGAAAAGGGTAAGATTTTTGAAATTCAATATTATATATGAAGACAGCAAAAACAAAGGAGGAAGAAAAGAATTTAGAAGGACTATATAATATAATATGTTATAATCTTGTAAATCTAAATAAGGTATGTTTAGTTATCTATCATACATAGCAAATTTGAATGAGTAATTTGCCAATCATAGAGCTTACATCATATGGATCTAAAGTTAGTGTTAAATGTATGACAGTAAGAATTTTTTATGAGAGTGATGATTGTTACAGGAAACACTTCTAATTTCGACATTAATGATTCATATATAATGCCCAAATGCACTGTTGATATTTCTTTTTTGTGAATGATAAAACTGGAAAAAGAAAAATTAACCATCCTTCTTAGCACTAAAGAAAGTGAACTTGTAATACTGTATATGTTTTGTAAAAACGAAAATTAAATTAAAAATTTGAACAAATTTTTTAGACACATGTAACAGAATTTTGTTTTTATTGATTACATTAATGGCAAGAAATCTATAAATATGATACAGCTATCTGCAAAGCTTCAAAATAAATTTAGAGAAGCATTACAAATAATGTTTCACTCATATGAAAGTGAAACAGGAAAAAGTATTTTGTTTTTAGATGAATAGCTTTCAAATGCAATAGAATGATTAGAGATAGTCGATGGAAAAAAATTTTGAAGATTAATAATTCTAATAAGAAAAAAAAATGAAATTTATAATTGTAATAAACACAAAAATTTTCACTGTGAATATGAGAATCATAAAGCAATTAGTTTGTAAATATTTATTTAACATATGGATTTTTTTAGACACCTTAATTATTAATTATATATTATAAAGGAACTTGTACTAGGTATTTTAACTATGAATGAAATATCATAAAGGAATTGTAGAGATTCCAACCAGGATGACTTTATTAAGTCCTTCAAATTTTCCACTGTAGCCGTAGATTTTATAATCATTAACTATGTGGTTCGTGGTTTGTGTTCACCCACATTTACATGGATCTGTGGCTGTTAAATTCTATTATGAAGCAGATGAGCACAGTAACCATGAGTTGTCCAGAATCTGTTAATGAAACTATATTTAGGAAAATGAAATCTATCTGGCTTTGTTATTGGATCTAAAAAAGGAAATTTGTTTGGAATTTCATAAGAATTTTGTTTTGGTAGTTATATTTAGTTAAGCATTTATAAAGAGAATCCTGATTTGATTCTTAGATGGTGATCAATAATTATCATGAATTATTAACAAGTTTAACCTATCTAACAGTTTTTTATACATTTTCTGTAAGTCAGTTTTTCTTCTGATATCTGGCTGAAGAATTTATAAAAGAAGAGGATATCAGTTATAGGAGTATGTCAGTAATATTTCTTATGATAATATTCGAATATTCAGAAATTTAGTGTTAAGAACTTTTTCTCCAAACAGGGCACAATATTCATGAATAGAATAAGCTAATTCTAAGAAAGCTGTCTGTAAAGCACTTGTATCATAATTCTAAAGAGTGGGTGATAGCTTACTTATAAGATTATTTTTAAAAATTATTTTAAATCTAACCCTAAGTGATATCATACAGTTTTCCAAGAAGGTTATTTCCAGAAATTATTTTAGATCTAAAGTATGGTTCAATGTTGTATTATTGCAAAAGGTTACATTCAGATTATGAAATGTTTCCTTGTTGTTTATATGAAAAGTTGAGCACACTATCTTTATTGGATTAAGAATAAGACTTTGATTTTTGAAAAAGTGATCTAATTTTTTCATATCCTTATTGGAAGCTTTTCTATTTCAAAAAAGGATTTGTTTCATGAAATCAAAGCAATGTCATTAATACAGAAGAATTCCCCATATTCTGCTTCTGGGAGTTCATTGATACAGTAGGTGAACCCTGTGGTAGACTATTGTATAAAAAATTTTATCTTTTATAATAATCATTTAAGTCAATTGATTTTTTTATTTTTTTATTGGAGCATGTTTTGTCAAGAAAATTAATGTTTTTTCCAAATTTAAGGATTTTAGAAGTCCATTTTTTCAAATTGAATCATAAACTGAGATTAGATCAATAATGATTGCACCAATTTTTAATTTATTTTGAAAGTTTTTTTCAGTGTTAATTGTTAAAAATGAAACATATTCCTTGTATAGTAATTATATGTTGGGTTCTTTCCAATCATGTAATATTAAATATTGAAAATTTTTTTTTAACAAATCAAACTTTCCAAATACATTAAACTGTTAGCAATAGCCTACAAATTAGTACATAACACAATGTTTCAAATGGTATTCTCTCCTTCAGATGTTGCTGGCCTGTTAAGTGACAGTACTAGCATGGAAATCAAACCTGAACCATATTGAATTTAAGGTAATGTTCTAACCAAATGACTTCTGCCAAAAGCAACAAGCAATAAAAATTTTATATACTTATTTATGATCTCAGTCAAGTTTCAACCATCTTCAATACTTTTAAAAAAAAGTTACAAATTCTAATTTAAATTTAGTGGAATATTTCTGAAGGTAGCAATGTCAACTATTAATACTATTTTTTAATAGTTTTTATTCTTGTTTAGCATTAATGTATATCTTACATCTTATTAATCAATGATCATTTCCTAATAAGTATATTCATAAAATATATATTTTCTATTAATCAAAATATAATTCAATTCTATTGTAGCTTCATTTGGGCATTTTCTTGCCCATTTTTAATTAATATTTTTTTCAAAGACGGAATTCATAGTATTTGCTTGAATATTTGTGATGATCGTATTTTATTTTAATTATATGTTATAGACTTTTTCTCGGAGTAAATCTGACCTGCTCTATAAGTAGATGACTCTCAACTATTGAAAGAATTATTATTATTATGATTCTTTCATAAAACTGGTAGATAACACATAATAATAATATTGAAAACTTTTTTTTGAATTGTTGTGTTAGTTAATTTTAAGTCTACTATAATTTTTGTTTATTTGCCAGATTTTTGGAATAGTTTATATAATCGCTGCTGATTTAATCAGATTGATAATAGAACATTGCAAAAGAGTTGCTTGCTATTCAGCTTTTTCTCATTCTATCAATTCTAGATTTAGAAGTCTGATATATAAATCTGGCACTTTCAGAAGTTCTTTTAAAATCTCAGGCTTCTATAAAAGTAACCGGGACTTTCAATTAGATCTTGTAAGTTTATTTTTCTTTAGTTTCTTTTCACATTTCTAACATCTTCTATTGATTTAATAAGTTTATCAGCAATTTCTGAATCTTTGATAGATAAATATTGACTATAAAGAACACTTTTGATTTAGTTCCAAAGTATTGAATTCTAACATGTATTACAATGCTTTTGATACATTCAAGGGATAGACTCTTTGGTAGTTACTAAGAATTTGCTGAATTTAGTATAGCAAAATGAAATTGGAGAGATTCTATTAATATTCATTAAAGATATCTAGTATATCAGTTCCAGTTAGCTTTTCTTAAATTCCATCTCAGAACAGGAAAACTTTTTACTATAGGAATATGGATTCCAAGAGTGATTAAATTTAATATAATGTTGGCAATTGGGGGAAATAATCCAATTAGTACTGCAATAATATTTTTTTGTTGTTGAAATAAAATATAAATCAAGAATTGTCTCTAA
Source organism: Epiperipatus broadwayi (assembly GCA_028023455.1). Classification (NCBI taxonomy): domain Eukaryota; kingdom Metazoa; phylum Onychophora; class Udeonychophora; order Euonychophora; family Peripatidae; genus Epiperipatus; species Epiperipatus broadwayi. The sequence continues at coordinate 11,319 of JAQFVV010007319.1, read as the reverse complement.
TCCCCCAAAGCGCTTGGCCCATTTAATTGTTTTTGGTTTTTGCAGCTTCTTCGTCAGCAGGGAAATTGCTTTGATATGCTCTCCTTAACATTGTAAAGAAAGTGCATGTTGTTTAAATCCATCTATTGTAAAAGTTGTTAATCTGATTGATCCTTATTTAGATATCTCCCTCCAAAGACTGTTGTAAGAATTGAAATCTACTATGAAACAGTAAGTGTAAGAAGATCTGTAAGATGAGTATGGGACCAGATTGTATAGGGTAGTTTGTACATACTGCATACATAAAAATTATTTTTCTGAATTATGTAATATTATTTGAACTATATAGTAGTTGTATGCTTTATAAAAGATGATTTGAACAAAAATATCTATATATTTTTAATGCATTCTATTAAGACTCAACATATAAATTCATGAATTTTAAGAATGTGCACATTATTAGAAAAATGTACTGAAGAATTTATTTGTAGAGGATCTTCATATTTCATTTAGTGCCTCTCAATACTAAGTTGAAATAATGTTATTATGATTCCTATGAAGAGAAGATTATTATATAAAGAGTATTTCTTGCAGATACAATTGCCAATACTATTTAATTGTTTTTCATTTCAAGACTCTAGAACCCTCACCTATATAGTTCTGGCATGGTTATCTTCAATAATATTTCTGGAATTCACATTAATAGCTTTATTGGATGTTTTCATAAATTGCTATCTTTAATCAATTAATCAACATGTCTAGTTTGTATGTGGAGACTATTTGTGTCAGATATTAATGCATACTATTTGCAGTGTGGATCAGTTGATGGTTGTCATCCATTTACCCCATTGCAGATATATACAATGCTATCTGCCAAACAATCTAGAATCTGAAGAAATAAAAATATCTTCTATTAATTTATTCAAAAACATATGCGTAATCTAGAAAGAAACAATTGATACAATGGCCATTTAAAAAAATACAGATAATACAATATCCAGAAACCAAAAAAGAAGAGACAGATAAGAAAAGTAGGAATAATGCCAGTAGAATTCAAAACAAACTTGCTATTGATTATTTGATAGCAGAAAAATTGAATCATTGTTTAATGAAGATGTATTTGAACTCATTAAAAAATACTTTACATCAATTGCAGTTATGCAGATATAAACATTAGGATACATTATAATTATATATATATATAATGAACAAAAACCTGCAAAACAATTTTTACCATATATAAGCATGATAGTAACAGTCAGAAATTTACAAAACAATTTTTATTGTACTAAATTTGATATATTCTCAAATTCCAATTGAAGAGAAAGTTGTTGAATTATGCTAACTATTTAAATGTGATAATTCAAATATATAACAATTTAGTTTCTATTGTAACTTCTCCAAACATATTCCAATCTTAAATGGACATCATCCTGTGAGAAAATGGAAGGAGTTGTCTCATATTTTAATGATATATTAATACATGTTAACATAAAGCTAAATTAAAACTTAATGTATAAATATCTTGGAATAGATATAAGCTTGGGAAGTGAAAGTTTATTAGATATATTATTTCAAAAAATGGCCATATCTTATGCCTGCCAAAGTATTCTATATATATCTATCTACAAATCCAAAATTACATGTTTATTTAGATGTGTTAATTTTTTTAACCATTTCTTAAAAATAATGCTAACATAGCTCAAACACTGTTTGCTTGACTAAAGAAAGAGTGGATATGAAATAATATACTTTTTGAAACAAGAAATAAATTGGTTCAGTTACTATATCAGTCTCTTAATAACAATCTTTGTTTTATTAGTTTATAGAGGACAAAAACTTCATGCATATACTCCTTGCAACTTGTCAAAAACTTATTGAAACTATAATGGATGAGGAAACACATTGATAATTGAAGTGAAAAAAATACCAATACCTACATAATAGAAAATTTAACTTAGGCATAAATTGGAAGTAATAAAAATGTTATTAAATTTAGATTGTAGCTGAATACAACCAAAGTTCATTAAAAAGAAGAAAATATATAATATCACTTGAAGAAAATGTCCCATACCTATAGTGATTAAATGGAACATGGGGGGGGGGGTTTCAGCAACTATCAGTAAAATGATAGCAGAGTGTAGTAATCATGGTAATGGTTATCCCTGACTGCAATAAGGGAAATAAAGAAGAATGTCTATGTAAATGACTTACAGGGGTATGCTACAAGTTCTCTAGATGCTTGTGGAAAATTCCCACAGTGAGTATTTGTGCCATAATGAAATAACTACTTCTAATAACCACAGAATGGAATATGTGGTCCAATCTTTGTTCCTATTAAAAGCATTGTCTGAAAAATAAGACATGAAAAAAAAATCATAACTCATGATAAATGCAAGAAAAACCCTTGGATAAAAAGAATAGAAAATAAGGCAGTATTGTTTCATTACACTGCAATGTGCATTGCCATAGAAAAGGCTTCAGCTGAAATATTGAGATAAAAATTCAAAAATATGTCTATTAATACCATTACCAATGGGGAAAGAAATTTTGAAAATTGCACCTGGAGGTTAAATCTGTATATAGGTTAGCTGTTTAAACATGATTAGGAAATATTACAAAATTAAATGCAAGAAAAAAATAACATGTTGAAAAGATAGAATAGTAACAGTCTTAAAAAAATGTCAGTGGTGATTGTGTATACAAGATTCTATTGTAAAGGCAACCACAAGATGATCAACCTATTACACAGCACTCATTAAGCAATCAACAAAAGAAAACTATCTTAAAGATCATTGAAGAAGAAGGAAACCAAAACTGTAAGGATATCTTACTGAAAATAAACTTTAAAAAAGTATGTATTTGTTTTAAAGGATAGCAGAATTCAAATTTTATGTTACTACTATCATAATTCCAAAATTAAGAAAGATAGAAATATAATTTATATTCAACTTTGAACCTTCATATGAATGGTTGTTATATATTTATCAAATGAAGTAATATGAAAACATTCTTAATTTTCATAAAAAAAATTTAAAAAGTACTTTCAATAACACTTTTTTAACAATTGCAATGTATTTTTTAAATATCATGTGGAAAAAGAATCTTCAATAACGCTTCCTAATTATTTGTTGTTTCACTAATGGTTTTATCTAATAAGCAAATAGGACAGTGTATAGTCATCTGACACAAAGTAAGATTTGTCATTTCAGTAGTTTGTCAAGAAGCAATTTATCAAAGTTATTCTCAGAAATTATATCACTGATACTTATTCCTTTTAAAAATTATACATAATATTCCAAATGAATTATTTATCGACAAGTTTTTAAATTTGGTTCAAATTCAACAATTGCATTCTGGAAATATCCAAGAACTACCATATGAATTAAAAATTACAACAAATAAGTTTCAATTAAATATAGCTAAAGATTACTAGTTTTAATATATTTATTACTAAAATTAATTTTAAGGACAGGTTATTTGTCTTTTAATAGATATTCAAAGTATACCTGTAATCTAAGAACCATAACCTGTTTGCCATTATATGTGTATTATTGTTAATCTTATAAAAAATAATATTTTCATCAAATTTAGTTTTTTTTTCTTTTTCTAAACAGCAAATTAATTGTTATCTATAACAAAATCTATTGTAAGAAAAGTTGCAGAAATAAAAGTTCTGTAACTAAGGTTAGGTATTACGTTCATTATTCATAAATAACTATGACCATTCTAACTTCACAAAAAAAGGAGGGGGGGGGGGGATTACCCTAGAAATTAGTTTTGTGATGACTATCCATATATAGAACATATTAGTTCATTTTTCTGTTTAATATTTTATGAAGTTGACTTAATTTCTTCAGAAAACTACTTTCTGATATACTTCAACACCATATCTACTTGTAGCTTTCCATTCTCTTTCTTATCCTTCCAATGGAAACTATTGGCATTGCATTCATTTAGAATGACTTTAAGACAATCCTTACAATGTAGATATGATCGAGCTTTTTTATAAAAACTATGCTCAAGTTCACCATGAAACATTCTTTTAGAAAGTCTGGTATTGTTCATTTGTTTTTTTATGTCCAATCTAACAAGATGTGATTTTTATAATAATGTATTATTTAATTAAATAGAAAGGATTTTCACATACTTGCTGTAATAATTTAAATAAGCTCAACGATGCTGCGTTTAGTACAGGAAAACTCTCAAACCCAGACACAAGATAGGGACTTTATAAAGATAAGAGTGGCCATCTTTAACCTAAATTCTGATTTATGTAGGCCAATCTAAAGAATCTTAGGGTGAGAGCAATGTTATTGTTCACTTTTACATCCATTAGCTTTTTTTCATATATTAATATATGCAAAGTCTTTACTATGAGTCAATTTTAAGAGTTAATACAAACTATGTATCTGAAATTTATTTATCAAGTGTATAGTACATATGTAATTAAATAGAAAGGATTTTCACATATGCACTGTAATAATTTATACAAGTTGAAGGACATATTGGTTTTATAATCTTGCCATTGTAATTTTAAATGTTTACAAAGAATCTTTAAAATGTAATTTTTTTGATGCCTTTATGTTGATAGCAATCTAAATTAAATGTTGCCAAGAATTTTCCTCCATCACTGGGTGATAAAGAACTTGGGGGGGGGGGGGCATTTACATTAATTAATTAAATAAAGTCTTTATATCTTGCATTCAAACAGTAAATCCATTTTGTAAATCATCTTTTGAATTGGAAAAAATAGCACATTCCTCTATATACTGTAAATCCAGAAAGAAGTTCTTGATTCAATTTTAGTTTATTTAAATTAAAAATTCTATCATCAAATCTGTATCATATCTTGATTTCTGTTTCATTATGTCACTTATAAACAATTCCAAAGACTACTAATATAAAAACTGAAAACAATGTTGGAGCAAATACACAGTTTTGTTTGATATCATATTTCGTGTAATTCCGCCATGTAGAAGCCATATAATACAAATAAATTTTGGGGACAACCAATTAATTTTAAACAATGCCATATGCCTGTCCTATTAATTGAATCAAATGCTTTAATGAAATCAATAAAAGCAATATACAAATCATTTCCTTTATTTTTAACATTTTTCTTGTATTTGCATAGCTGCAAAAAGGCATAAAATGACTTCTATCAAGAGCTACCAATTATTTGAATGACCTTTGACTAAAAAAAAAAAAAAAAACACAATCATTTTGTATATATTAAAAATCAGTATTCTGGAAACTTAACTTCATTTAATGATCCTTAGAATAAAACAGATTCATTAATAGAATGTAGAGGAATTCAGTATCGCATCTTATTTTTTACAAATATATGAGCACACAGGTAATGTTACAATAGAAATAATAAACATTAAAAAAAAGTATGATCTAAATCAATTTTTGATCCTTTTTATTATGGACTTGTACAAATGAATCTGCTTCCCACATCTGAAAATCAAAATACTACATATCTTGGGGAGAAATAATAATCAAATTTAGCTTAAAACGGAGGAGGGAGGAGAGGTTGCATTATTCTGCATATTTTGGAAATGTACAAGATGAGTCAAAATATGACTTAAGTAATGATTTTTTTTTAAAGGTTAAACACAGTATTGTTAAGGGAAATAAGAGGGGAAAGAGGTTAGAGTAAATAAATTTATTTTTGGGAAATAGTGAAAATGTATCGATGAACAAAATGGGGAATATGCTAGCAATAAAGAGATAAATGGAAATATTTATGTAAAAAATTGAAGCAGATTTTTAAAAAGTAAAGCAAATAAATATTGCATGATTGAAATCTATGTAATTTATTTATTTTAATAAGCTACAGAATATTATAGTAAGGCAAAAGCACTAGATAAATAGCAAATTAAGGGCATATAGTACCTGAGTCAAAACCTAAATTGCCATCCTCAAATAATTAGAGTTTAAAAATGAACTTTGACTAATTATAGGCATAGAAAAATTATTAATATAAAAGAGAAATAAGCAAAATAAACAAAAAGTAAGCTATACACCCACATTATTTATCTTATTTATGTGGAAAATATCCTTTGAGATAAGGAAACATCTGAATATATGAACCAAATCCATCTTGATAGATCACTAGTAGTGAATTTTTAATTTTCTGTTGGCTAAAATTTTATTTTAAATAGGTATATTACATAGCGATATGTATAACTAACTATAAACACATAAATTAGGCAATTTGATTTACAATTATCAATTTTTTTTGCACTCACGAATTTAACTGCAAACACATAGAAATATACATTAATGGACTATCAAACTAAATATTATCTCTAGCCCAGATTTAAAGTTTATACTTCAGTTAAAAATTAGTATTTTTAATTACACATAAATACAAATAAACAACTTTTCTCATATTGCTATATCTTGGAGTATTCTTTTCAATAGTAGCCAGGTAATATCAATAACTTTATTAAAATAAAGACTAAAACAAACTTAACAACACAAGTTTATTCACTTGCAAATAAATGTATATAAATAAAATAATTAATAGCAATTAGAAATTACTCCATAATCTCTAAATCCATCATAATCTATCGAATTAATTCACATGCACAATTTAACTTGCTCCATATAACTATGTGTTGCCATTAACTTTTTTTTTTTTTACACAGATATTGTATATCTTATATACATAATTATTCCATTAGCCAACAAACTTGATGACCATATATTTACTATATCAGTGCATCACTGAATACACTATTGCAGATTTTTATATTAGTTCTTCCTGCGTAATCTAAACTCATTTGCACACATGTTTTAATATTCAAAGATATTGATGTGTGTAAATTTTTCTAGAGTGAAAATAATAATGAAGGGTGACAATTATACACGTACTGTCTAATAAATTACAAAAATTTAATCAACTTTATTTATACTTTAAATGTACACAAGTATAGACAATCATTCCTCTCCTCGTAAAAATAGTTCACAGGTTTAATTACAAATATCCTTTAGTCTTTCAGGTTTCCTATGATTTCATGTGTATCTTGGTGGAAGCATAGGTTTTTCTTCATCATGATCAATTGCTTTTTGTTTTTGTTATAAATATTTGGTTTATGAATCCATTAGTTCTACTGCTCAATCAATTGATTGGGTGCTTCTTTCAATGAGATCTAATTCCTCTCTCCAGCTATCAATGGATATGTCCTCATTCTGTGTGATTGAGAATGTTTCAATGTACTCCTCTTCTTTATAAGAATTCTCTTTTTTATTTGCTGATTGATATGTCTCTTTAAGTGTTTTCCAATTGAATTAATCTGATTTGTTTAGCCACTATTTTCATTATCACATTAGGAAGCCTTTTTTTTTTTAAATGTCTCTTATCGAAACTTGCTTGCCAACTTTAAAATTTCTGAGGTCTAAATTGTTTTTGCCAATTACATTATTTGTTAGTAATAACTTTGACAGATGTGTGTGAAATTTTCAATGCATTGACAATTCTGCCAGTGTCTGTATTGTCAACTTACATGATATAAAATGTAGAAAAAACATTGTGTCTATTAAAACTTCATTTAATAAAGAAGTAACAGTTTATATTTGTCATATATAAAATGTAACAGGCATAATACGTGCACTTATATGCATTAATAGAGAAGTTTATTAGTTCTTTATATGGCTAAGTGCTTTCGAGAACTTATAATGTTCTCTTATTCATATGAGAATGTCATAAGTTCTCGAAAGTGCTGAACCATGTATTTTTTTAGAACTAATAAATTTCTCTATTAATGTGTATAAGTGTGCATATTACATCTAAAATTTCATTTATATCCTGATATGTCATTCTATTCAACATCAATTTAAACTGTTGAACTGCTTTTTTAGCTAGACCCATCGGATTTGGGGTGGTACAGCAGTGTCAAAATCTTGTGTACTCTGTTATCAACTAAAAAATCCTTAAACATCTTTGATGCAAAACTGATTCTGTTGTCAATCCCAATAGTTTCCAGGTATCCCTGATTTGCAAAGATTTCTTTTAATGCCTTGATAATACATTTGGCACTGATATTTTTGATGAGTTTATACTCTACCCATTTAGAATATGAATCTATAACAATTAAAAAAATGTAGACATTTATTGGCTCACCATGATCAAAGTGTACTCTTTTCCATGATTCATTAGACTTTGTGCAGGATTCCAATCTGTTTGGAAGCAGATTAGTGGTAAATTGCAATTTTTCACTGTCTGTTCTATTTCCTGGATCATATTATGCCACCATATATAATGCTGCCATCTATTCTATTCCTGGGTATCCCTTATGTAGTAAACTAAGCACTTGTTTTCAACCTTCTTATGGTATAATTATGTGGTTAATCATAAGAACACAGACAAATTTTCATGCACATTTCATATAGGCCCCTGTAGTCTGGTAAACTTCTTCGTCATTCATACTTTATCTAATTTTGTAAAGTTTTTATTTTCAGTGTCATTCCTAGTCCTATTTGCAACTTTGAAAATGTTTAACATTTTAAAATTTTATTTCTTAATGCTACTATCTCTTGCCACCCAGGCTCCTTCCTGCGATTTATAATACCATTGTGAATCATCTTTATTCTTTTTATTTGAATCTCTAGCAGTCTGAACCAATTTCTTCTCAGTAAAGGATAGTGTCTCTTAACCATATACAATGGTAAAAATTTGATTTTGAAATTTATTTGCATAAGTTTACTTTACTCCCATTTATATCCCTGGCTATCACATTACAATTACTTTGCCAGATAAGTCTATTTTATTCCCATTTGTGTTTGTGGCTATCACATTTTTTTTCTTGAATATCAACTTCACTTTATTTTTATCATTAATTTTAGACCATTCTTTCTATGATAACAAAGATAAATCAGCACCACTATCCATTTCTATATTAATTTTTAGCTTACAGATAATAACATCCAACAGAATATGACCATTCTCTGAATTATTAATCTTTTTTTAATATGATTTTTCCCTTATAACATTGTCTCTCCATAGTTTAAAATCCAAACTTGACTTTGTTTTTATACTCCTGTCTGATATTACATTTTTCTTTTCTAAATTTGCAGTATTTCTTCATGTGGCCTTTTTCTCCACAGCAGTAACCATTTAAAACATCATTTGAACTCTTATAGCTTGAATTATGCATTTTTATTTTATTAACAGCTATTAGGATTTCATGCCTGAGTGTAGTAGCTTGAAATTCCAAAGCATTCTCCCACATTATTTCCTGTGCAATAATATATTTCCCCATTGTGTATTTATAAATAAGGTTCAGTTCACTTTATATAATTTTCCTGAACTTTTGATCCATTATTTCATACAATAATTGATCCAGTAGCATGTCATTCAACTCAGAGTTAAAAAATTGTATTCTTTTGTGAGTGTTCATAATACAATATTATAATCTTGATATCTCTCTCAAAGTAACTTTTCTATTCCTAAATCTTAGGTGTGCCATCCATTTAGTTGTTGCTTGTTGAAAATAAGTATTTAACTTGGTCTTTAATTCCTTGTATGTAAGATCATTGGGGATTTTGGTGTCACAGTTGTTTTGCCACTTGCAATACATCTTTCCTAAAGAACAACAAGAGTATAGCTACTTTAAAGTTGTCACTATCAATTCTATTAATAAACGTATCTTTTGGCATGTTCAACAAATTTTCCAAGCCAAAATGCTATTTATATCAAATTTGCAGATATTGTTATTTAATAATGCCATTATAATTGTTTGCATAGTTTTTTCTGTTATCAAAATGTTCTGTTCTGCCTGATGCATAAATTGTTCTCCTACAGTTGTATCCGCATCATTCTGCCCACTGTTTGTACAGGTTCTAAAAAAAAAAAAATATTGACTGTGTCATTCTGCTGTATACACAGGTTCTTCGAGAATCAAACTATCCCATTCTGCTATATCCTGGCAGTATTATTTCAATATCAACCAGGTAGCATTAATAACTTTATTAAAATAATAACTAACACAAATTAAACTTAACACACAAGTTTGTTCACTTTCAAATATATATAAATAAAATAATTAATAGTAATTAGAAATTACATTGTAATATCTAAGGCCATGATAACTTGCAGTTGTATGAATAAACTTATTCACATGCATAGTAATTTAATATAGTCCATACAACTATGTATTACCATTAATTACGTTTTCTTACACATACAGATAATGTATATATTGTGTATGAAACAATTCCATTAGCCAACACTGTTGCCAACTGCATATAAATTTACTATATCAGCATATGATCGAATAGACCATTGCAGGTTTTTATATTAGACCTTCCTCCATAATCTAAACTCATTTGCATATATTATCTTTTAATAACATGCAATGATATTCATGTTGTATATACATTTTTCTAAAGTCAAAATATTAATGAAGGATAACAAATATACATATACTGTTTATACGAAATTACAAAAATTTAATTAACTTTATTTACACTTTACATCTATGCATGTGCCAACAGTTCACATATATAAAAAAAATGTCCCACATACTTATTTTCTTTGCAAATTTTATTTCCTAAACCAAATTTCTGTATACATTTAGCATGTTATAATTATACCTATGTTTCAACTTCATCCATTGGTCGTTTTCATGTTTTATTTTAATTAATTTTGCAAATACATATATATACCTATATTTAAAAGGATCTTTACTATTAATTAAATTAATAACAATATTAATAATGAAGTATTTAAAAAGTTAATCTTATAAATTCATACTTACAAAAAAATCAAGATGACTTATTCCATTGATTTTCACATCAAATTTACTAAATTAACTTTACATAACACCTATGTGTACAGATATATAGCAGCTATATATAGCTTTCCTATATGCAAATATATTTAACTATACATACACATATATACTTTATGTAAAATATTTGTTCATGCATACACACGTATATGGAATATAATACTTTCGAACGTAATGTATTTTTTTACTTCCCCAATTACTGTATATCATTTTTTATCCTCAATTTCAAATAGTAATAATCCACTGCAGGATAAAAATCACTCTTGAGTTTAATACAGTTTCTATACAAAACTCAAATTCGTGTACAATATTTACTTCCATTAATTCTGTAATTTAATTTTAGAATGAATTCACTAAAACAAGCTTGCTAAAAAAAATAAAGGGATTATTATAGAATACAATATTTTGCTTTATCTAAAATATGTAATTAAATAATAATTAAGAAGTTTATACCAGAGTTAATAATTTCTCCTATATTTCCATACAGAAACGTTTTTTTTTTTTTTTAAAGAAAAAAAATCATTTTATCGGAAAAGGG